>JAZKJV010000382.1:167922-410151 GCA_037367405.1 Ottelia alismoides | reverse complement strand
TGGCTTCTATTTCTCCGTGGCTTTAATTGTGGTTGGTGGTGACCAGAGAAGACAATGATCACGTTAGTTAGCTCAGACGAGGCTACTGAGGTATGGAGAAGCAGTGGCTAGATTGTTACATGGTGGCGGCATATACCATTGTGGTTGTTGGTGTAGGCAATGGTGCTCGTGGGAGTTGGTTGATTGTGGCCCGTGGCCACTATGGGGGTGGGGGATCTGATGATGGTGGTGGCTGTAGGCAAAAAAGTAAGATGAGAATATTGCCCCTTTCCCGGGGTGGGGTGGGGTGGGGGGAAGGGTTGTTGCGGCGAAGAGGAGGAAAACTATGAGAGTGGTTAGGGATGAGGAAATATGAAAGTACACATGAGAAGGGGGTGCATGAAGAATTGCTGCGACGTGGATGCATGAAGAATTGAAGAGAGAGATAGTTTGTGAGAGGGGATGCATGAAGAATTGGAGAAAGAGAGAGATCACAACAACAATATGCCTTTTCCCACATTAAGTAGGGCCGGCTAAGAGAGATAGAGAGACTAATTGATTGAAATTTTAACCTTTTTTTGGTATTAACATGGTGGTAGAAAGAGCACCTGTTATGTTTGGACTCAAGCAGTTCAGTTTTAACCTTGTTCGGCCCCTAATTATTAGTTGATAAATGTGAATATACCAATAAATCATAAAATGCCATGCTTTTTGTTCTAGCCCGTTAGGCCTAAACTTCAAATAGTTCAGTTTTAGTCATGCTTATGGTCCTAAATTATTAGTTGATAGAGATTGTAAAGATATATGTTATGTTATTTGTACTGTTTCATATTTTTCTATTTTCTTCTGGACTCTTGATGTAATTTACCAATGGGTTACTCTCCTATATAAGAGAGCCTAGGGTGTATGGAATAAACAAGTCTCTTATTTTTTTCCAACATGGTATCAGAGCGACGGTCCTAGATCGGAGTTCTCGAACCAAACCCTAATTCTAGCCCCACCTCCAAGCCCTCCGCGCGCCACCTAGACCGTCGGCCCCGTGCGCTCCTCCGCACGCCGCCCAGGCCTCGCGCGCTCCTCCGCCTAGGCCTTGCGTGCCCAGGCCTCGCGTGCCCAGGCCGCGTGTGCTCCTCTGCGCTCTGCCCAGGCCCTCGGCCTCTTGTGCGCTTCTCCCCATGCGCCCCTTCCGCATGCTCCTGGCTCCGTGCGCCACGTGCTCCTCGGCGCTCCTTTGCCTCTCCGCGCGCACCTTGGTCCCCTGTGTGCTGTGACTGGCCGCGTATCGCCTAGCGCATCTTTAACGATATTCGGTCTCGCGTATCGCCTCGCACGTATCGGCTGTGCGCGCATCTTGCCTAGTGCACACCGCTTCTCTATAGGGTTCGGCCAACCCTAGGGTATCTTCGTCAGCGAGGAGACTTTCGCCCGCGTCTCTACGTTAATGGGTTTGGTTGCTTGAGTCTACACATGCAACTGGACCCGCGAATGTCAGTATAGACAATCATATCTTCAGTCTACAACCCTAGTCTTCTATTATCATATTGTCAGAAAGCAAGGCAGATATCCCATCTACAGGCGCCTTCAGAGTTCCTGCGCCTATTGTGAAGATGGACGGGTCAAATTACGAACTGTGGGCAATGCAACTCATGAGTATGATGAAGTCGATCGGTAAGAAGCATATTCTTACTGAGGAAGAGCCTGCTGAGAAGACTGGGGTCAACGCCTCATGGGTGGCAGATGATGCATATGCCAAGGTTTGGCTACCATGAACATTAGCAATTGAGATTGCAAATGATATTCTCCATCAGCCCACGGCAAAAACAATGGGGACTCCGGTTCCTGAGCGGATTGGCATCTTCCTCTGGTTATTCCGTCGTGGGCGACTCCTTATTCGCAACAGGTGTGCCGCTCTTTTCCCTTCGGCTTCGCCTACTTGTGGTCTGTGCAATCTGGATGATGAGACTATTGACCACCTCTTCTTCCGCTGCGGCTATTCGCGTGCCATTTGGGCGGATCTGCCTTGGCTTGACGTTACGGACTCCGCTTCCTTCTGTGATTGCTTGGTTCGCTCGCGGGCTAGGTGTAGGAACGACATCCTCTCTGCTATCGCTCGGTTGTGGTGCATTTGGACTTCTAGGAATGAGGCGCTGTTTTCTGGCCAGAGATTCTACTCGGAAAATGTCCTCATTTCTGCTTCTCGGTTGGTCGGTGACTGGTCTGTTGTTTAATTGTTTCTTGGGGTATCGGGGTATCGGTTTGTGGTACCGTCCGATCTTGGTTGAGCTCTTTCTTCTCCTTTTACCCTTTGTATCCACCCACTGTAAGTCTCTTTTTTTCCCTTTACTTTTCTATTAATAAATCTGGGGTGAGCACCATCGAGTGCGTCCCCGTTTTTTGAGTTTCAAAAAAAAAAAACAATGTGGGATATTCTAGCTGCTACCTATTCACAGGCAAAGAATGAGACGAAGATTCTTCAACTCCAGCATAACATCTTCACAATCAAGCAGAATGGCCGTCCTCTACACTCATTATACACGTTCTTACGTGGAATGTTTGAGAGCTTTACAGCTTCACGCCTCTCACAGCCACTCCTGAGCAACAGAAGACATACCGGAATGCCACTATGGTTGGTGTATTCCTGGAAGCCCTTGATCCAGAGTACGAGGCAACACGTTCCCAGATCTTGGCAGATTTCACTATTCCTCCGATGGAGGAAGCCTTTCACAAACTGAGTCGTATTACTGTTCCTTCATCTACTGCCAATCAGACCGCCTCAGCTATGATAGTATCTCGAGGTCGTGGGGGCCATCATCAGTTTCGTGGTCATGGACCTCGAGGTAGAGGAGGTCGTGTTCGGCCATCATGCACCTTCTGCCACTGTTCTGGACATACCGAGGACACATGCTATTCCCAAACATGGATTTCCTGCTTCTGCATGAGTAGCTGAACAGATTGAACCTCCTTTTGCTTCCTCTTTGAATCAGCGATTTGATGATCTTGTAGATCGTCTAAGGGGTATTATTTCTCCATCCGGTCCTGTTGCATCAGTGCCTGCTTCTGAGAGTCATTCTGACGTTGTTGCTTCTGCATCCACCGGTACTTCAGGTAGTACTTATGCATTCACTAGCAGTAGTGGATCTGATACTTTGGTGTGGATTATGGACTCTGGCGCCACACATCATCTGTGTGGTGATCGAGGTCTACTTACATCCTACCGACAGGTTCCTCTAGGCCGTATTGTGATTATTGCTACTGGGACGCATTCCCCGGTTACTGGTCAGGGGGAGATTAGCCTGACATCATCTATGCACCTCAAGAATGTGCTGCACGCACCTGATTTTTTTATGAATTTATTATCCATTAGCCAAATTACAAAGGATTTACATTGCCGAGCAATTTTTGATCCATCTTCTCTCATTTTTCAGGATATCCTTACGGGCAACGTGATTGGGCGTGGCTATGAGCAGGGTGACCTATATCGTCTCAGTCGGACCCAATATCAAGGCCCTAAATGTCGGTTTCGGTCATCATTTCGGTATCGACCAAAACAGAATTTCGATGGAATTTCGGTGGAATTTTGACCTGAATTTCGGTCATTTCGGTCATTTTTTGTACTAGGACCCCCATATTTCGGTCATTTTGGTCGAATTTCGATTTCGACTGGATATCGATATTCGACAGAAATTTGACCGAATTTCGCTGAAATTTGAGGCCATGCCCAATATGCCGGAATCTCCTCTCTTCCTGCTGGATCTGTCTCTCCATTCCCGTGGCACTTGCGCTTTGGCCATCTACCGCTTCAGAAATTGTGTCGTGTTTTACCTCAGGTTTCACCTTACACGTCCATCCAATGTGAGGCTTGTCAGTTGGGAAAGCATCATCGGTTTACCTTTCCCAGTCGTCAGAGTCGGAGTAGTAGCTCCAAGTTTGAGTTGTTTCACGTCGATATCTGGGGTCCTAGTCGTGTTCCTGATCATCAGGGACACATGTTTTATATGGTCATTGTGGATGATTTTTCTCGTATATCTTGGGTCTTTTTGTTATAGAGTAAATATGAAGATGGGAACATTATCATAAATTTCATAAATGAAGTTCATAATGTCTTTTCTGCATCTGCAAAGACTGTGAGAAGTGATAATGCCTTGGAAATTTGTACGCATACTCTCTCAAACTATTTTTCAAGACAAGGAATTATCCACCAAACATCCTGTGCCTATACTTCCCAACAAAATGGAGTTGCAGAAAGGAAACATCGTCATTTACTTGATGTCACCAGGTCGCTTCTCATACATAGTCACGCTCCTCATTCTTTCTGGGGCGATGCTGTCCTAACGGCATGTTATCTCATTAATCGCATGCCGTCATCTGTCTTAGGTGAGAAGATTCCTTTCTCCATAATTTTCCCTGAAAAAGAATTATTCTCCCTTACTCCACATGTGTTTGGCTCGGTTGCCTTTGTCCACCAGTTGTCTCCAGGTATTGACAAGCTCTCTCCTAGGGCTGTCAAGTGTGTTTTCGTCGGGTACTCCAGGACACAAAAAGGGTACATGTGTTATGATCCATTATGCAGGAAATATTTTGTTAGTGCTGATGTTACCTTTTTGAGTCTGTTATATACTTCTCTCCTACATGTGATCAGTTGGTATCCTCAGACACTGATGAAGCCATATACATGCCACCACCATCACCCCCTCCACCACTACCTACATCATCTACATCACCTACGCCTCCTGTTACAATTCCGGTTCCCTCATTGCCACTCCACTATACCCGCCGACCTGCTTCTTCTCATGGTCACCGCTCATCATTTAACTCGCCCGAGTTATGTTCTGAGAATATAATCAATAATGATGGATCTAATGATTTACATGAGTAGGCTGTGTTACAGAGGATGGATGAGGATGCAAGTGATTGGGATCTACCTTTTGCACTTCGGAAACAGAAGCGTAGCTGCATGTCATATCCTATAACATCCACAATTTCCTTTGATCTTTTTTCTGGTGAATTCAGGAGCTTTGCCATTGCACTATCTGCTGTGGATATTCCACGGAATTACCAAGATGCATTGAAGGACACTAACAGAAGATGACGTTTAGCTATGGAAGAAGAGATGGCTGCTCTTCAATCAAGAGGTACCTGGAGCCTTGTCCCTGCACCTACTGGTGTGTGTACAATGAGCTGTAAGTGGGTCTTCACGGTTAAGCAGAATGCAGATGGCAGCATTGACAGATACAATGCACGCTTGGTTGCTCGTGGGTTTACACAGACATATGGAGTGGATTATCTTGATACATTCTCGCTGGTTGCTCGCCATTCCACCTTACGGATCCTACTTTCAGTTGCGGTTACTCGTGATTGGCCATTATTCCAATTAGATGTTAAGAATGCTTTTTTATATGGTGACTTGCAGGAAGAAGTCTACATGCAACAACCACCTGGTTTTGCTGTTGAGGGGGAGTGTTCCAAGGTGTGTAGACTTCATAAGACCATCTATGGCCTTAAGCAGAGCCCTAGAGCTTGATTCCAGAAGCTCTCAGACTTGTTTGAAAAACATGGGTACATACGTTCCAATGCAGATCATTCCCTATTTATACAGAAAACATCCAGAGGTATTATTGCAATTATGGTGTATGTAGATGATATTCTGATTACAGGTGATGATGGACAAGGAATTCAGAGAGCGAAAGAAATGCTGGATCGTGAATTTGTCACTAAGGATCTTGGAGTCCTTAGATATTTTCTGGGACTGGAGTTCGCCAGAAATCCACATGGACTTGTAATAACCCAGAGGATATGTGTCACTGACCTGCTGAGTGAAACATGAATGCTTGGATGCCGATCGGCTACTACACCTATGAATCCAAGCATGAAATTATATGATGATGACACCGATGAGGTGGATAGGAGAAGATACAGAGAACTGGTGGGAAAACTCTTTTATGTTACCATTACCGGACCGGATATTTCTTTTGCTGTTAGTCGGGTGAGCCAGTTCATGGAGCAACCACGTCAGGTACATATGGATGCTATACATATGATACTCAGGTACCTTAAATCATCTCTAGGTGCATGTTTGTTGTTCAAGAAAGACAAGGAGATTGCTATTTCAGCGTGTGCAGATGCAGATTACACAGGATATCCCAAGGATAGGAAGTCCACCACTGGATTTGCTGTATATGTTGGAAACTCTCTTGTCTCATGGAGAAGCAAGAAGCAAACTGTTGTAGCCAGATCCACTGCTGAGTTTGAATATAGGGGTAGGGCCCAGGTTAGTACATAAATGATGTGGGTGAAATCTGTTCTTACAGATCTATATATAGAAGCCCACTTCCTATGGCTCTGGAATGTGACAATCAAGCTGCTATATTTATTGCCAATAATACATCATTTCATGAACGAACCAAGCACATTGAGGTTGATTGTCACTTTATACAAGATATGATTCAGAAGAGTTTTAATTCTACATCTCATGTTAGCTTAGGGGGACCAAACTGCAGAGTCTTTACCAAGGCGTTCCAGAAGTGCTCGTCCAAGCTGAGCATGATCGACATCTATGCTCCATTTTGAAGGGGAGTGTAGATATATATGTTATGTTATTGGTACTGTTTCATATTTTTCTATTTTCTTCTGGACTCTTGATGTAATTTACCTCTAGGCTACTCTCCTATAGGCTCTCGAATAAACAAGTCTCTTATTTTTTCCCAACAAGAATCAAAATGAATATACCAATAAATCATTTTTTTTGAGACCAAAAAAGGGGGAAACACATATGGGTGTCCACCCCAATATATTACTTAAGAAAAAAAACGTTTACCAATAAATCATAAAATGCTATGCTTCCTACTTATAAGGCGGATCCAAAAAGACATGAAATATCTCCCTCCTAGCTGTACCTAAGACTTTAATAGAATACAACTTTTCGCATAATTCTATATGTATCTATGAGTTAGAATATGGATTGTTGTTCACTCACTTTAAATTGAGTACATGTTTCCTTACTTTTGATATGGTTATTAGTTATTGAGAGTTGAAGGGAAGATATGTTATTACAGTTCTCTTGGAAAACCTCTCTTTAGGTTCTTTGTTTGCAATCTCGGACCTTGTGGATGTATCTTATGAGAGTTCGGTGATGGAGGGCTTGCTGGGGGGGAGTTGGTAGCGGGTGGGTGGACGTCCGGAGAAAGGGAAGGCCTCGTCACAAGCATGATCTGCAGGGAGTGTGACGTCGTTCCTTCGCCAACCCATTCGGGAGTGACTGCTTCCGCTGCGACTCTTTGCAGCACTGGGCGTGACAATGCTGTGAGCCGTTACAGTGTTTCCGGTGTGGCCGATGGTCGCGCAGAAGCAAGAATTGCCCGTCCAATCTGAAAATGGAGCACGACGGTGTCATGTTAGTGGGAGAAGGTGGAGGCTTGGAGACCCTATTCCGCGGCTCTTCAGATGTGGGGTCGGTCTCGACGGCACGATTCCTCAGGGACATAGCTCAAGTGACCCCTTGACGCATGGTAGCGAGAGGCTTATGCGTGATGGAGGCTAACGAACTGCTGCGATGGTCAAGGGAGGGTTGGACACAACTCAGATGGAGGAATGTGTTGGCCAGCGATGGGTGCCTGCCCACAGAGCTGCTAGTCGTATTTGTGTGAGAGGAATTCCATTTGGCGACCCGAGTCTGTAGCAAATCCAGAAAATGCTGGGCAAAATAGCAGAGGTGGTCGGACTGGAAAGCACGGGTTGTCATCCGGGAGAGCCGATCGACACCGTCCTCCGGGTAAGGAGTTTCAGCTCGTCGAAGCTGGGGTGCTGGAGTGTAACGTCGAGAGGAAAGAACATCATTCTGGAGTTAACCAGGTTGGGGACGGCGGCCCGGGGACGGGGAAGCGAACGCGGCTCCGAGCCACGGAAGAGTAAGGCTGCGGCGGTGAAGTTTGATAGTTTGCCGGAAAAGGCGACACAACCGGCGGGAAAACGCCCTTTCGGAGGAACGACAGAAACGACCGCGACACAACGGTCGAGAGGAGGAGCAGACGAAACGACGGAGAAGATTCTTCGCCTTCCGTGCCTTCTTCATTTCACCGCATTTTCGGTGGAGTGTTTCGCAAGTAGCAAAGAGCTCGAGGTGGATCACCCCTTTTCGTGTAACCAAGGCCTTAAATGTCGGTTTCGATCACCATTTCGGTATCGACCAAAATAGAATTTTGATGGAATTTCGGTGGAATTTCGACCGAAATTTCGGTCATTTCGGTCATTTTTTGTACTAGGACCCCCATATTTCGGTCATTTCGGTCGAATTTCGATTTCGACTGGATATCGATATTCGACAGAAATTCGACCGAATTTCGCTGAAATTTGAGGCCATGCGTGTAACCGATTGATGACTATCCCTGCAATAATGACCATGGAGGTGCAACTTACATCGTTAGGCGTGAGGAGCGGTACCCTGGCCATTGGACATCGGGCCCCCCCAACAGATCCGATTGCAGGATCTGATAGGCGGATCCGGCCCAATAGGGGAACCGAACAACATTCGACCTATTGAGGGTACCGGAGCCCAGGACCCGTGCGGAGCCGGCTACCCTTCGAGTCCTGTATCAAGAGGCAATCAAAAGAGCCGTCCACGAGATAATTGGGCACATAAACAAACTGAATCGGAACATCTTTCGAAGATCCTGATCGGGATACAACATAGTATTAACTGGGTTGGACCCTTATCTCATGGCGACATGGAGAACACAAGAAGCATCTCTGATGGACTATGCAGAGGAAGCATGGTACGTGATCATTCCACAGTAAGGCTGCCAGAAGGGAGCCTTACAGAAGACAGGAGAGCGGTGTGCTGTGAGGCTCACTCCCCGCCAGGGTGAGAAAGACACAACGAGGGGTCGGCTTCCGATCCTGAAGGCTTGCCTTGCGCATGTGTTTGGGACCTTGATGGGAGCGATGTGGGGTCATCGGGCATGGGAAAGCACCTTCTAAGCCAACGAGTTCAGGGGGAGCCTGATGACGGGAAGTGCCAGTTGACGAAAGAGGAAATTGTGGCTCGACCAATTATTTAGGGAGAGGACATCACTGGTATGGCCAAAACTCCGTGCCAGGAGGAAGAGAGCTTTAGATTTGGGGCATGCTATGCGAGAAAGGAATCCTACGGAGCAGGAAGGAGATTAAGAAGAGCAGCGGTGCTCGGTTCTACGACCAGCGAGACTCGTGCGCAAGTAGTGCTTCCATTTTGCGCCAACCTGGAGGCACATTAGAACCGCTTCAGTATCTTGGACAGAAAGGTAGCGGAACAACTGGGAGTAGTCCCTCCGAAGAAGCAGAGGTCTCAACCCGTTGCTAATGAAAATTCTCTCTTAGAATGTTAGGGGGCTGGGCCGCCCTGAAAAGAGGCTAGGGGTCAGAAATCTATTTACGGAAGCTGTTGGTAAAATAAGAAAACTTGTTTATTCCATCCGCCCTAGGCTCTCTTATATAGGAGAGCAACCTACGGGTAAAATACATAAAGAGTCCAACAGAAAACAAAAATATAAGAAAGGTACAAAAGTGAATAATATATCTCTACACTCCCCCTCAAGGTGGAGCATAGATATCAATCATGTTCAGCTTGGACGAACACTTCTGGAACGGCCCTCGTAGTAACGCCTTGGTGAAAATGTCTGCAGTTTGATCCTATGAGCTAACATGGGATGTAACAATAAACCCCTTCTGAATCATGTCACGTATGAAGTGACAATCAACCTCAATGTGCTTGGCCCGTTCATGAAATGCTGGATTATTTGCAATGAATAGAGCCGCCTGATTGTCACATTCTAGAGCCATAGGAAGCGGGACATCATATATAGATCTGCAAGCACATCCTTTACCCACTTCATTTCTGTACTGACCTGGGCCATAGCCCTATATTCAGACTCAGCACTTGACCTTGCTACAACCATTTGCTTCTTGCTTCTTCATGAGACTAGAGAATCTCCAACATACACAGCAAACCCAGGGGTGGACTTCCTATCCTTGGGCCTGCGTAATCTGCATATGCACAAGCTGATATAGTAACCTCATTGCCTTTCTTAAATAGCAGACCCGTACCTGGAGATGACTTAAGGTACCTGAGTATCATATGTATAGTATCCATGTGTACCTGACGTGGTTGCTCCATAGACTGGCTCACTCGACTCACAACAAAGGAGATATCAGGCCTGGTAATAGTAACATAGAGAAGTTTGCCCACCAGTTCTCTATATCTTCTCTTATCCACCTCATCAGTGTCATCATCATATAATTTCATACCGGGATCCATAGGTGTCGTGGCAGGTCGGCAACCAAGCATTCTTGTTTCACTTAACAGGTCAGTGACATATTTCCTCTGGGTCATTACCAACCCATGAGGATTTCTGGAAAATTCCAGTCCCAGAAACTATCTAAGGACCCCAAGGTCCTTGGTGACGAATTCACGACCCAACATTTCTTTTGCCCCTGGATTCCCTGTTCATCATCACCTGTAATCAGAATATCGTCTACGTACACCATAATAGCAATAATATCTTTGGGTGTCTTCTGTACAAACAGGGAATGATCAACATTAGAACGCCAGTACCCCTGTTTCTCAAACAGGTCTGAGAGCTTCTGGAACCAAGCTCCGGGGCTCTGCTTAAGGCCATAGATAGCTTTATGAAGTCTGCACACCGTAGGACACTCCCCCTCAACAGCAAAACCAGGTGGCTGTTGCTTGTAGACTTCCTCCTGTAAGTCACCATATAGGAATGCATTCTTCACATCTAAGTGGTATAGCGGCCAATCACGAGTAACTGCAACAGAAAGGAGGATCCGTAGGGTGGAATGGCGAGCAACCGGCGGGAATGTATCAAGATAATCCACCTCATATGTCTGTGTGAAGCCACGAGCAACAAGGCGAGCCTTGTATCTATCAATGCTGCCATCTGCATTCTGCTTAACTGTAAAGACCCACTTGCAGCTAACTGTAGACACATCAACAGGTGCAGGAACAAGGCTCCAGGTGCCTCTGGACTAAAGAGCTGCCATTTCTTCTTCCATGGCCAAGCGCCATCGACTATCCTTCAATGCATCTTGATAATTCCGTGGAATATCCACTGCTGACAATGCAATGACAAAGTTCCTGAATTCTCCAATGAGACGATCAAACGACACAGAAGATGCTATAGGATATGACGCGCAGCTCCGCTTCTGCTTTCGTAAAGCAATAGGTACATATAAATCATCTGTCCCCTCAGATGGCCTCTGTAACACATCCTACTCAGGAAAATCATCGGATCCGTCAATAGGTAATATTTTCAGAACATGCCTCAGGCAAGCTAGATGATGAGCGGTGACCATGAGCAGAAGCAGGTCTACGGGTATAGTGGAATGGCAGTGGTGCAACAGGCACAGTGACAGGAGGTGTAGGAGATGATAGCTGTTCTGGTGGTGGTGGTGGTGGCTTGTATATAGCATCAGTAGTGTCAGAGGGAACCAACTGATCACTTGTAGACGAGAAGTACATAACAGATTCGAAACGGTGACATCAACACTGAATAAATACCTCCTGCGCAATGGATCGTAACACTTGTACCCCTTTTGTGTTCTGGAGTACCCGACAAAGACACACTTGACAGCCCTAGGAGAGAGCTTGTCAGTCCCGGGAGACAACTGGTGAACAAAGGCTACTGAGCCAAACACACGAGGAGTAAGGGAGAACAATTCTTTGTCAGGGAAAATAAGAGAGAATGGAATCTTCTCACCTAAGACTGATGACGACATTCGATTAATAAGATAGCATGCCGTCAGGACAACATCACCCCAGAAAGAATATAGAGCATAACTCTATATAAGACGCAACCTGGTGACATCGAGTAAATGACGGTGTTTCCTTTCAGCAACCCCATTCTGTTGGGAGGTATAGGCACAAGATGTTTGGTGGATAATCCCTTGAGCTGAAAAATAATTGGATAGGGTATGAGTACATAATTCCAGGGCATTATCACTTCTCACAATCTTAACAGATGCAGAAAACACATTACGAATTTCATTAATGAAATTAATGATAATATTCCCCGCTTCAGATTTATTCTTTGACAGAAATACCCACGACACATGATAGAAATCATCCACAATAACTATGTAAAACATGTGTCCCTGATGATCAGGAACACGACTAGGACCCCAGGTATCGACATGAAATAGCTCAAACTTGGAGGTACTACTCTGACACTGACGACCGGGAAAAGTAGACCGATGATGTTTTCCCAACTGACAAGCCTCACATTGAATGGACATGTGAGGTGAAACCTGAGGTAACACATGACACAGCTTCTGAAGCGGTAGATGTCCAGAGCGCATGTGCCATAATAATGGGGAGATAGGTCCAGCAGGTAGAGTTGATGTTCCAGCATAAGGAGTCCGACTAAGGCGATAGAGGCCGCCTTGCTCATAGCCACGCTCAATCACGTTTCCCATAAGGATGTCCTGAAAAACAAGAGGATGGATCAAAAATTGCTCGACAATGTAAATCCTTTGTAAGTTGGCTAATGGACAACAAATTCATCGAAAAATCAAGTGCATGTAACACATTCTTGAGATGCATGGATGGTGTCAATCTAATCTCCCCCTGACCAATAATCGGGGAATGTGTTCTATTAGCAATAACCACTGTACGGCCTGAAGAGACCTGTCTGTATCCTGTAAGTAGACCTTGATCACCACACAGATGATGTGTGGCACCAGAGTCCATAATCCACTCTTAAGTATCTGATCCGCTACTGCTAGTGAATGCATAGGTTCTACCTGATGTACTGGTGGATGCAGATGCAGATGCGGAAACGTCGGCGTGACTCTCAAAAGTAGATGCTGATGCAGTGGGACCAGATGGAGGAATGATGTCCCTCAGACGGGCTACAAGATCATCAAAGCGCTGATCCATAGATGATGCGGCTGGGGGCTAGATCTGTTCAGCGACTCGTGCAGAGGCCAGAAATCCGTGCTTAGAATAACATGTGTCTTTGGTATGTCCTGAACGATGGCAAAAAGTACATGATGGCCGAACACGGCCTCCTCTCCCGCGAGGTCCACGGCCACGGAACTGAAGGTGACCACCACGACCTTGATTGGCTACCATGGCTGAAGCGGTCTGATTTGTAGCAGACGAATGGACAGTGATACGACTCAACCTATGAAAAGCTTCCTCCATAGGAGGAATAGTAGAATCCGCCAAGATCTGGGAACGTGCTGCCTCATATTCTGGATCAAGGGCAACAAGGAAAACACCCACTATAGTGACATTCCAATATGTCTTCTGTTGCTCTGGAGTGGCTGTCAGAGGCATGAAGCTATAAAGTTTCTCGAACATTCCACGTAAAGACGTGTACAATGAGTGGAGAGGCCGTCCATTCTGCTTGATTGTAAAAATGTCATGTTGAAGTTGCAAAATCTTCGTCTCATTCTTTGCTTGTGAGTAGGTAGCAGCCATAATGTCCCACATTGCTTTGGCAGTGGGCTGATGAAGAATATCGTTAGCAATCTCAATTGCTAATGTTCCGGAAAGCTAGACTTTGGCATATGCATCATCTGCCTCCCAAGAGGCATTATGTCTTCTCAGCATGCTCTTCCTCAGTAAGAATGTGCTTCTTACTGGTTGACTTCATCATGCTCATGAACTGCATGGCCCACAGTTCATAGTTTGAGCCATCCATCTTCACAATAGGCGCTGGACCTCTGAAGGCGCCTGTAGAAGAAATATCTGCCTTGCTTTATGACATTATGATATAGGAAGACTAGGGGAGTAGACTGAATAGATGATTTTGTCTACACCGACATTAACAGGTTTAGTTGCATGTGTAGACGCAAGCAACCAAACCCATCAATCTTGTAAACGTACGCGCGGAAAGGACTGGAGTTGCACGTCGCACGCGCGCTAGTCTAGGATTGCACGCGCACGGAGATCACACACGTACACGCGCGCGCAGATGGGCGTGCTGGATCACGTCACGGGGATGCACATACGCACGCGAGCAGGTATGTGCGTAGAGGATCACGCAGTGCGTGCACTAGCGCGCAGATGCACAAGTGCAGCGCACAGAAGACGCGCGAGTGCTGCGATTCAGATGGCGGCGCACCGGTGCACTGGAGATGCAGCACGTAGATGACGGCACACTGGCGCGCGGTTGTTTCTACGTGCTGGCACTGGAGGCGGCACACAGGAGGAGGCACGTGCGCAGGCGTGCGCGGGCGGCGCAGGCGTGCGCACGGTGGCGCAAGGCGGCGCGGGCACACGTGGAGGACTGGAGGGAGAAGGCTAGGGTTAGGGTTTTGGCTCGAGAACTCCGGTCTAGGACCGTCGCTCTAATACCATGTTGGGAAAATGAGAAAACTTGTTTATTCCATCCGCCCTAGGCTCTCTTATACAGGAGAGCAACCTATGGGTAAAATACATAAAGAGTCCAACAAAAAACAAAAATATAAGAAAGGTACAGAAGTGAATAATATATCTCTACAGAAGCCGATGCAGATATTTTCCTTCTCTAGGAAACGAAGTTGGCGAGGGGTGTTGATGAGGTCAGATGGGATCTGGTTGGAGGAGGTAGGTTCGAACTAGCGAAACTGATGGCTCAGGGAGCATCGGTAGGCTTATTGACCGGTTGGAAGAGAGACACCTTCGACCTTGTGGAGGAATCCAAGTCGTTATTCTGTTTGTCTACCAAGCTCAAAAAGAGAACAAACGACATGTCTATATGTATCACAAATGTCTATGGCCCAGTGGGTAATGAAAGAGGCTCCGTGGCAAGTGAACTGGAGCAGTTGGGAGTGGCGTTTGCGTCCGGATTGTATATCGTTGGGGTGGGGGGACCTTGACGTTACACTTCTTCTGGATGACCGTCCACAATAGAGCGGAGGAGGCGATCCTGGTTCGGAGGAGTTTAGAAGAGTGGCCCACGCTATGGGTCTGTCGATTATCGATGCTGCTGGATGTGCTTTCACCTGACTCAACGCGAGGGCGCGATCTAGATTGGATAGATTCCTTTTGTCTCTTGAAGGAACTGAAACCTTCCCCTTGTCTCGAGCATGGGCGTTGCCTCGGGCTCACTCTTACCACACGCCAATTATGTGGTATTCTGGAGAGGAAAGAAGGAACATATTCTTTTTCAGATTTGAACGGAGCTGGGCAGACGGACTGGTGATGGCCTCCGAGATTTGCCTTGAGTGGAAGAGGTCGAGGAAGAAAGGGACCTCATGGAAGATGGACTATTCCAAGGCTTATGACTGTGTCGATTGGAATTTTCTGTGGTCGTCCCTGCAGAAGAGAGGCTTCCCTGACCAGTGGTTTGAAGAGATGTGGTACTACTTCTTCATATTCGATCTTGGTAAACGGAAAGCCAGAGGGAGGATTCTTTCAGCCCCAAAGGGGAATGCGACAGGGCTGTCCTTTAGCCCCTATGCTTTTTGTACTGGTGGTTGATGTTTTGGAAGTTTTGCTCAAGCAGACGGTTGACATCGGGTGGTGTGAAGGCTTTCAGCTGGAGAATATTTCTATCCCAATCTTGCAGTATGCGGACGATACAATCCTGTTTCTTGGGGGTTCGGAGGAGCATAACACCAACACGACTCAAATAGTACATATATTCAGTAGTATCTCGAGCCTCGAGATAAACATGCTCAAGTCGACTGTGGCTGCTTTTGAAATGGAAGAGGCGAATCGTTCAAATCTGGCGGGGCTGACTGGTTGCCCGTTGGGGGAACTCCCGTTATCCAACCTGGGGTTGCCTTTGGTGGCGGGGAAATTGAAGAAGTCGAACTTGGATGCAGTGGTACAGAAGATGGAGCAAATGCTAGCGGGTTGGAAGGCGATTACGCTCTCTAGGGGGAGGGGGAAGCTGATTCTTTTGAAACATGTTTTGGCAGTAATTCCGATTTTCTTTTTTTCTACTCGTCTAATGCCAGTGGGAGTCAGGAAGAAAATTGAGGCTCTAATGATGAGGTTCTTTTGGTCGGACGAGAAACAACGGATCGGTATGCACTTGGTAAGTTGGGACGAAGTCACGAGGGGGCGCAATGAGGGGGGCCTAGGGCCACGGGATGTAGCATACATGAACAAGGCGCTGATCGCCAAGTGCGTGATTCGCATTTAGGGACCGTTGACTGCGCTTGCGGCTACTCTAATTAGGAAGCTTTACGGTGTCAAAGGGGAATTGATGGCAGGAAGAACGCGCTTTGAGTCTCCGCTTTGGGCAGGAATACGTGAGGTACTACCACAGATAGCATATAGACTGCATCCGAGAGTGGGAGATGGCCGAATGTTCACATTCTGGCGAGACGGTTGGACGGGAGATGGTACCTTGGAAACAAGATTTCTGAGATTGTCTGCTATGGCGGCATCGAAAGAGAGCTCTGTACTGCAGGTGGCGGACTCTGACACCTAGATACCGACGTTTAATTCAAATTTGTCGGATCAACACATGGAGGAATTTCTCAGACTATTGGGGGAGATACCCCCTCCTGGAGAATTTACACAGGACATAGATCATTTTCAATGGGGAGGAGTTGGATATTCCGTGAAGAAACTTTTACGAGGAACTGAAGAGTGCGACAGAGGAGCAGGACACGACTTTATGCCAAGACTTGAAGATAATATGGGCAGCAAAGATTCCGTGCAGAGTTAAAATCTTGCTCTGGTGTTTGAGAAGAGGACGCTTGATTGATAAGGCAAGGAGGGGAAGGCTACCTCATTCGGAAGACACTTTGTGTGATGGGTGTGTGGAGGACTCGGAACACTTGTTCTTCAAGTGCCCGACATCTGCGCGGGTTTGGAGGGAGGTCGGGTGTGATTGGTTTGCGGCTGGTGGGTCGGAGGAGTTTTGGAGGTCGATTAGATTGGCGGAGAGTAACTCCACAGATGATTGCGTCAAGCCGTTTGCTGTTCTGTGGTCTATCTGGTCAGGGATGAATGACGTGGTCTTTAACGCTTAGAATTTTTATTGCGAAAATGTTGTGTATCATTAGTTCCCTGTACCGCCTTTGGCTTTCACGGTAATGTATTCTAACTTTTAATTAATGAAACATTAGCGCGATGACTCCCACAATGGGAGATCACCCTCTTTTAAATAAAAAAAATGTTTCCTTACTTTTGCTGCTAGGATTGGAAATGCTTTACTTTGCTCCATGCCCCATGGAACAATAAAGCTTTATAGGTTATTTCTATGGGGGTAGGGATCTGATGGTGGTAGCGACGGTAGGAAATAAAGTAAGATGAGAATATTGTCCCTTTGAAGTGGAGGGAGGTTTGCCGCAAAGAGGAGGAAAACTATAAGAGTGGTCGAGGATGAGGGAATACGATAGTACACATGAGAAGGGGGTGCATAAAGAATTGCACGAATTGCAGCGAGAAGGGGTGCTTGAAGAATTGGAGAGACTAGTTGATTGAAAATTCAAACCTTTTTTTTGGTACTAACATGGTGGTGGAAAGAGTACCCGTTATGCCCGGACTCAAGCAGTTCGGTTTTAATCATGTTCATCTCCAAATTATTAGTTGATAGAGAATCAATGTGAATATACCAATAAATCATAAAATGCTATGTTTTTTGCTTTTGCAAAAAGATATGAAAGATCACATGAGGGGATGGGAAAGTACACATGAGAATGGGGTGCATGAAGAATTGCAACGAGAGGGGTTCATGAAGAACTGGAGAGAGAGACCAGTTGATCAAAATTGTAAACCTTTTTTGCACTGACATAGTGGTAGAAAGAGTACCCGGTGATGGGAAAGTTTTTTATATACTTATATATATTTTATATACTTATATATATGCACAAATTTAGTGGTGGGTCCCAACGTGGGGTGCCACCCTTTTTCCTTAAAAAAAGAGTACCCGTTATGCTTGAACTTCAAATAGTTCTGTTTTAACAATGTTAATGGTCCTAAATTATTAGCTAATAAATCAAAATGAATTTACCAATAAATCATGAAATGCTATGCTTCTTACCTGTAGGTGGATCTCAAAAGATGTGAAATATCTCCCTCCAAGCTGTAACTAAGACTTTCATAGAATACAACTTTCCACATAATTCTATATGCATCTATGAGTTAGACTGTGGATTGGTATTCACTCACTTTAAATTATCTTTTTCCATCCTTTTCGCAGATAGTTTGCATCTTTAGAGATATGCCTATTTTACCGAGCCTCTGTCTGAGACAGTGCCCGGATCGTTAAACCTTTCGTGTAGGACAGAACTTACCCAACAAGGAATTTCACTACATTAGGACCATTGTAGTTATGGCCTCGTTCACCGGGGTTTCGGTTGCTGGCTCCCTTGTCATTATGTCACCAACTTCCTTGAATTTCTGGCATTGGATGGACATCATCCCTCAAGTGTTATATTTTCAACGTCCATTCGAGGCATCTATTTATAGGGAAGATAGAATCCTAGTGCCAGCTGGCCGTCACATCCAGGTCCTTTTAAGGATAAGAAAAGGAGAAATAACTTTCTTGATTTTAAAGAAAATGCAAGGAAATCAACTCAATTTTTTGTCTAGCAGCTGAAGTATGTTAGACGTCCTACGTCAAATTATGTATTTTGTCTCTATTGTTCTTACTGTGCAGTGGATGGCAACTGTTGGAAGGAAGGACATCGACTTGGCAGGGTTCTCGTGACATCAGCATCAGGACTTTTGCAACAGGATGCTGCTGTGCAGTCTATGGAGTCTTCATTCTCTCATGTCAAAAGGAGCACAATTTCCTTTGTGCAGCATTGGGCGGTTGTTCATATAAAATGTGTGCATCGAATTCTCGCAGCTTTTAAAGATTTGCTACACCTTTCAACATGCTCCATAGAGCAAACAAGTAGTGCCAATTTTCAGTTGAGAATTTTATCTGCGATAACAATTCTGAAGATTCTTGGAAAGCTAATGCATGTTGCTCCATATGTTGCCTTCGATTCTGAATTGTTGAATTCAGTTGTATGCTGTGCTGATAGCTTGTGTGCTCTACTTAGATATGAATTTGAATTTGGTTACTGTGACAAATTAATGGAAGAGGATGGTAACGAAAGCCAAGTGCTTCTCTTGCTGGAAGACTTCATTAGATTGGTTCAAATTATATTTGGCGACGGTTGCATCTTCCAGAACATCCGCACATGTATAGTTGCTTCGATGATGGATGCTTTGGATGATAATTTATGGAATTACAACGGAATGACGACATCACCGAATCCTCCAATTGTTTATTTTCCAAAGATCATGCTTTGTTTCTTAAGACATGTAAGGGATATCAAGAACCTGAGACCGCAAGCTTGTGATTTGTGGGAGAAGTTTAATATATATCCTTCTGGTTCTTTTGACCCTGAAATAAACACATATAGTTGTGATATTGGCTTTAGGAAAGTGACTTTGCTTAATAAGTATTCTCAAGAAGAACATTTGAGGTTAATATTTCACCAATCAAATCAGGGGACAAAAAATTTAATACATGCAGGATATTTCCTTCACTCTGAAGGGGTTAAGTCAAGACTCAAGATGGACAGGTTGTGCTCGATTCAATCAAAAAGTTCTGTAACTCATGACTCTGATAATCCATGTAATCATGAGGATGATGCTCTTTTTGGTGATCTATTCTCTGAAGCTACTCGACCATTAGGTTCCTCTGATGGTCGGCATGAGCAATCTTCTTCCTGTACTAATATTCCTGCCAGCAATTGCCTTCTATATGTGTCTACAGAAGTGCTGACTTTCTTGAAAACATGCATCTTTTCTCGCGAATGGAATGCGGCTATCTACGATGATGCTTGTAAGAAGATGGATGACGTACAGATAAGTTTTCTACTTTCCATATTATCTTGTCAAGTCTGTTTATGTGACGACAAGTCTTATGAGAGCAGTGAATGCCCTTCGGCAGAAAGAAACATTAATGCTATCTGCTTTGATCTCTTTCAAAATCTTTTCTCGAATAGCACATTATCTAGTGAGCTTCAAGAGCACCTTGTCGGTGAAATCCTAAAGGTTGAGAATGCAAAGTATTCTTATAATGATTATACACTTGCTTTACTTGCTCATGTTTTTATCTCCAGTATTGATGCCACCCCTAGTCAGTTAATAACAAATGCATACAAGGGGCTTATTGGCTTTATATTGGAGAAGATAAAGAATGTAAATTCATGTTTTCTTGAGTTGGAATACTCAACAGAATTTCTTCCTAGTATTTTTCACCTGGAGATACTTCTTATGGGATTTCATCTATCAAGTGACGCTGAAAGAGCTTCCTTAGCAACTATCCTTTTTAACTCTATAAAATCTTTGGATCCTCCATCTTCTGGCTGTAGTGCAGCACAACTTTCTCTTTGGGGGTTGCTAGCTTCAAGGTTACTTTTGGTAATGCAGCATATGCTTTTGTTTCCAAATTCTTGCCCTTCATGGTTGCTGAGGAACTTGAAATTTCGTTTGGGGGAGGTATCACTGAGACCATACTCCAGTGCCAATACAGATGTGTGTCTTTTGTCTTGGACTGCAACAGCAGTGAAAGGTATAATGGGCAACTATATAAAAGATGCAACCGTTGTGAACAACTTGCTTCCTCATCTCGCTGACTTCGGTTTGTTGCCATGTATTGATGTTCAAGATACATCTACCTTTGCGGATCTTAAGTTGAACATAACTGAGTTGCGTTCCTCTCTCTTTTGGATCTTGAGCTCTTGGGAAGGTAGAAAAGCCGAAACTGTGGATGATCTCATAGTTGAGAGATATATCTTTTTGCTTTGTTGGAATACTGCTTTCATATTAGCTTCTCGTGATGGTAATTCAACAAGTCTTTGGAAAGATCTTGATTTAAGCACGGAATGTTTCTTCTATTTTGGGACGCTGCTACTGAAAGACACTGCTGTTGGCCAGAAAGTAGATTTTTCTTTGATTTTTCGCAACTTTGTCAGTCAGCTTCAATCTGCACTGAAAATAGACAGTCAAACTGACCATGGATGGGACTTCCTAAGAAGTGGGTCATGGTTATCTCTTGTTCTTTCCTTGATTAATTTTGGCATATGGAAGAGTGCCAGTAGAGATGAAATTGATGGCTTGCGACCTCCTTGGAATGAATGCATGAGTGGAGAAAGTGCGTTTGCAGTAGTTGCTGAGAATATAATTGACATACTGTTTAAGGAAAATCGTGTTGGGGAACTGATATGTATTCTTTCGTCTTTTTTGAAGATGCATTTGGAGGTTTTGCAGGAAGCTTTTCTCATTATTTTTGATCATAAAAAATGCTTTCAACATGGATTTTCCCCTATGCTGTTGCTTAAACATGCATGTTATGATGGAAGCAATAGAGATGAGCTTCTAGGAAAGTGTGGGACTGATTCTACTCAGCTGGATTTTGTTTTTGGTTTGTTGTCAAAGCTGGATGGAATTACCCAGGAAAACTATGCAGGGTGTAAAGAGTTACTTTTCTTTCGTAGAATCATGCTGCATGGTGTTCCGTGCTATACTGATGTCCACAGTGCTGCTTATGTTTCAAGTATTCTGATTATTCAGGATATTGTTTATACTTTAGATGGTTTGCTCAAAGTTAGAGATAAATGGGTTGATAGTAGCATTGAAGTGGGTCGACTTTATAATCTCCTTAGCTCTATCATGACAATAAAATCAGACAAGATATTTTATAGCATCCATGATAAATGTGGAACCATTTATGCAGACTTGGTTTCTATCACTAAAAGCCCAGATTTCTCTTGCCTTTTCCAGTTGAAGGATATCCGAAGATTTATCTCGAGTATGGATTATCAGGATATAAGTGACTCCTGTATCCATGAAACTTTAGTTACCGCTGCCATTGAATTGCTGGAGAGACTTAAGCAAGAAAGTTCTAAAACTGAAACATTTGAACTTTATTTGAACCCAGACGGATTGCCTGTAGAAGCAAAAGATATTTTTGGTTCTTCTCATAGTGATCTTTTAGTTCTCCTAAGTGCATTGGATAAAGGCTGCTGTGAAGCAATAATTGTAAAGGTCCTTAACTTCTTTGTTGAACTTTTTGGTGGTAGTATACCTTGTCCTGGCCTGAAAGAGAAGGTCATGAACAAATTCGTTGAAATGGACTTGCCATCTTTGTCTCAGTGGATTGTGTCCAGGCTTTTGGGAAGCACTTCCATATCTCCAGAAGGTGGTGTCATCACTGAAGGGAGTTTGCCGGTTAGAGAGGCAACAATGAATTTTCTTACTTGCCTTACTAACCAAACCGACGAAGTACTTCCAAGGAAGTTCCATTGTCGGCTTGTTGAGGCCATGCTTATCTCCCTTGATAATGTGTTTATTTCCTATGACATCTATACTGCCAAAAGTTTCTTTAAGTTTTTACTTCAATTTTTAAATGGAATGCCTTTCATTAAGAAGCTACTTGAACGGATTGCCCCATTGATGCAAAAACTTGGTAAAGATGAGGGCTCACTGCAAGTGCTGAAATATCTTGTTGGTTTTCTTCGTGTTGTTTTGGGTGATTGTGGAGCTCATACGAATATTGTTGATACACTTCCCAAGAAACTTCCTCCAAATAGTAATTTTGGTGCAGGATTTCTAATGACTGGTCAAGCTGGCGTCTCAAAGAAAATTGACAACATGGTTCTAGCTGATACTCAAGGAACAACCCCTGTCCATCTTGATTGTGAAGTAATATCAGCCGATGAAGATGAGGATGATGGTACCTCGGATGGGGAAATAGCGAGCATAGAAAAGGACGAAGACGATGATAGTAACAGTGAAAGAACTCTTGCTTCGAAAGTTTGCACATTTACGTCTAGTGGGAGCAATTTTATGGAACAACATTGGTATTTCTGTTATACCTGTGACCTTACTGTTTCTAAAGGTTGTTGTTCAGTGTGTGCTAAGGTTTGCCATAAAGGGCACCGAGTTGTATACTCTCGTTCTAGCCGTTTTTTCTGTGATTGCGGAGCAGGTGGTGTCAGAGGAAACAGCTGCCAGTGCTTGAAGCCTAGGAAGTTTGCTGCCAGTAATGGTGCTCCAGTTCGGAATACCCATAATTTGCAATCATTTTTGCCTTTGTCAGAAGTTGGAGATCTGCCTGCAGATAGTGAATCTGATCTAGATGAAGATATTTATACTGATATTGATAGTTTAAAGTTGCCTATTCCTAGAGAAGTGCAAGAGGGGCTTGCTAGCCTATTTGTTGATCTTGGTTTGGAGGATCGAATTTTGGAACTCTGTGATAACTTGCTCCCTTCTGTAACCAACAGACGGGATTTGAATATTTCCAAGGAAAAGAAGGTTACATTGGGAGTTGATGAAATGTTGTCCTATAGTACTGAGATTTTCCAGTTGAAGAAATCTTATAAAGGTGGATCTTTTGATTTGAAAATAAGGGCTGATTATTCAAATTCCAGGGAATTGAAATCACATCTAAGTAGCGGATCTCTTGCCAAATCTTTACTTACTGTCAGTGCTCGAGGCAGGCTTGCTGTCGGTGAAGGTGATAAAGTATCAATATTTGATGTTGGACAGCTGATTGGACAGCAAAGTAGTGCATCTGCAGCCACAGATAAACCTAAGCCCTTATCGAAGAATACTGTGCGCTTCGAAATAGTTCATATTATGTTCAACCCAGTCATGGAAAATTATCTGCTTGTAGCTGGTTATGATGAATGCCAAGTTCTTACAGTTAATCCGCGTGGTGAAGTTACAGACCGTCTTGCTGTTGAGCTTGCCGTGCAAAGTTCTCATATCAGGAGAGTATGCTGGGTTCCGGGTTCCCAGGTTCAACTCTTAGTGGTCACAAATATGTTTGTCAAGATCTATGACCTATCGCAAGACAATATTAGTCCAATTCACTACTTCACACTGGAGTCTGATTCAATTGTGGATGGAGCACTAGTTGCTGTTCCCATCGGTAAATTTGTTCTTCTTGTATTGTCTGAACTGGGGAGCTTGTTTAGGCTAGAGCTTTCAATGGAATGCAATGTTGGAGCGAAGCCACTTAAAGATGTTCTTGAGGTGCCACGAAGTGAAGCCAAATCCAGAGGGCTCTCTTTACATTATTCACCATCCCACAGATTTCTCTTCCTGTCTTATGAAAATGGGACGACACTGATTGGGCGTTTAAATGCCAATGCTTCGCTTATAAATGAGGTAACTGCTCTGCATGAAGATGAACATGAGGGCAAACTTAGATCAGCTTCTTTGCATCACTGGAAGGACCTCCTGGTTGATAATGGAGTTTTTGTTTGCTTCTCCAGCCTTAAACAGAATGCTGCACTTTCTATATCTTTGCGGTCTCATGAGATATATGCACAAAACAT
The DNA here is from genome assembly GCA_037367405.1 of Ottelia alismoides. Taxonomy (NCBI): domain Eukaryota; kingdom Viridiplantae; phylum Streptophyta; class Magnoliopsida; order Alismatales; family Hydrocharitaceae; genus Ottelia; species Ottelia alismoides. The sequence goes on along the minus strand of JAZKJV010000382.1, from coordinate 385,887 downwards.
GCGGCATCCAGGGGGATCATCATATTCTGTGGTTGGAGTTGCCACATATAAGCCTTTGTCCAAGGATAGAAGTCACTGCCTTGTTTTACACGATGATGGCAGTTTACAGATATATTTACATGAAGTGGACGGAGGTGACACAAATCCTAATTCTATATCTGATCAGGCTAGAAAAGTAGGAGCCGGTATTCTTAGCAATAAAGCATATGCTGCTGCAAACCCAGAATTCCCTCTTGATTTTTTTGAGAAAACCATGTGCATTACAGCTGATGTGAAGTTGAGCAGCGAAGCCATCCGAAATAGTGACTCGGAGGGGGCAAAGCAAAGATTGGCATCCGAAGATGGTTTTTTGGAGAGCCCCATGCCAGCTGGTTTCAAGGTTTGTTGCCTGCTTCCTCTAACTTTCTCTTGGTTGCAAGATCATTTTCTTGCCCTAAAGAATTAACCAAGTTATGTATTTTTTATATCTAAAAAAAGTCCTGTATTTTTTATGTTGTGAAGATTCTTTGAACTAGGATTTTTAGCAGAAGACTATAGTCCGTTTTCTTTTAAAATTTTGTTTCATTTCTTATTCCTGCAACTTTATATCAGATATCAGTGTCGAATACAAATCCTGACATTGTCATGGTCGGTTTCCGAGTGCATATTGGGAATACATCCCCTATCCACATTCCTTCGGATATTGTTATTTTCCATAGAAAAATTAAGCTTGATGAAGGCATGCGATCTTGGTATGATGTTCCGTTTACAGTGGCTGAATCACTTCTTGCTGATGAAGAGTTTGTGATCTCTGTTGGCCCAACTTTTGATGGCTCGAGTTTGCCTAGAATAGATTCTTTAGAAGTATATGGACGATCTAAGGATGACTTTGGCTGGAAAGAAAAAATGGACACTATTTTGGCCATGGAAGCAGAAATGCTTGGTTCTTCATTTGTTACCTCAGGATCTGGGAAAAAGTGTCTGGTTATCAAATCTTCTTCTGTTCACGAGCAGTTGTTAGCTGATGCACTCAAACTTCTATCTAAGTTGTATTCGCTGCGCAAAAATCACATATGTACAGAAGTTGCAGATGCTGATACGGTGCTTGACGAACTTAAATGCAAGAAAATACTTGAGATGATATTTGAAAGTGATGGAGAACCATTATTGCACTCTGCTGCTTGTCATGTTCTTCAGGCCATCTTTCCTAAGAGAGAAACTTATTATCATGTAATCTTTTCGTCAGCTTGTTTCACATATATTGACAAGGATGTTTACTTCTGTGTTCTTCATTTGTCTAATTATTCCCATGATTTTATTTTTGAATCAGGTAAAGGACACAATGTGCCTACTTGGTGTTATCAAATCATCACATGAACTTGCTTCGTGGATAGGTTTTGGTGGTGCGGCAACTAAATGGGCGATTAAAGAATTCACAGCCAAAATTCGAACCGTGTCAAAAATAACTCTCTTACGCAGATCAACTATGGTTGCATTTTTAGAGTCACATGGTAAGCATTCAAAATTGTAACATAACATATGTAAGTCTTTTAGAAGGGGTTAATCCTGAGATTTTTTATATGTTTCTGTAATTTTTTTTGATAAGAAGGGGGTGGCAAAGAAGGCTGTGAGCGAAGCTAAGTCAAAATCTATTGTGGTTTTGTACAAAAATATCGAATCTAAGGAGGGCCAGAAGGATATATTCAAGTTGGCCAAAGCAAGAGAAAGAAAGACCAAAGACCTTTCTCAAGTGAGATGCATTAAGAATGAGGAAAGCCACATGCTTGTTACTCAGAAGGACATAGAGACTAGATGGAAGCAATATTTCCATAAGCTTTTCATTAGGGAAGGAAGTAGAGAGATCACTTTGGGAGATCTAGCTAGTAGTGAAAGTTACTTGAACCGTGCAAGCTATAAACGAATACAACGGAAGGAAGTAGATGGGGCTTTGAAGGTTATGAGACATGGGAATGGTGTAGGACCTGATGACATTCTTATTGAAGTATGGAGAGTTTTAGGTGAGCGTGGTTTGACTTGGCTTACAATATTCAATGTTATTTGGCGAAACAAGAAAATGCCTGAAGTTTGGAGGAGAAGCATCGTTGTGCCTTTTTATAAGAACACATGAGACATTCAAAATTGTTCAAATTACAGAGATATCAAGCTGAAGAGTCACACTGAAAATTTGGGGATGTGTGATCGAAAAAAGGTTGAGGCAAGTTTCCAAAGTAAAAGAAAATAAATTCGGATTCATGTCAGGTCACTCAACTATTGAAGCCCTCCACTTCTTGAGGAGAACAATGGAGATTTATAGAGCTAAAAGGAAGAACCTCCATATGATTTTTATTGATTTGGAGGAATCTTATGATTCTGTCTTACGGGAGATATTGTGGAAAGTTTTGGAGAAGAGACAAGTACCCGTCCTATACATTAACCTCATAAAGGATATGTATGATAGGGCTTCATCTTGTGTAAGGATCCAGTGTGGGAAAACTAACTATTTTCACATCAACATTGGTCTGCATCAATGTTCATCTTTAAGTCCATTCCTTTTTACTTTGGTTATGGACGAGTTGACAAGTCACGTTCACGTTGAGATACCATGGTGTATGTTATTCGCTGATGATACTGTGTTGATTGATGAGATTGGAGATGTAGTAAATGAGAAGCTTGAGATCTGGAGACATGCATTGGAGACTAAAGGATTTCATATAAGTAAGACTAAAACTGAATATATGGAGTGCACTTTTGATGGAAGCAACGATGAAGGAATCGAGGTGAAGATTGGTGACGACAATGTTCAAAAGATGGATTCTTTTAGATACTTGGGATCTATTTTGCAACATAACGGAGAAATTGACAGAGATGTTACTAATAGAATAAATGTAGGTTTGCTAAAGTGGAGAGGAGCCTCTACTGTTCTCTGTGATAAGAAAATTCCTTTGGAACCAAATGAAGGTTTTACAAAGCAACCGTGAGACCTGTTGAGCTCTATGGATCTGAATATTGGCCTGTGGACCATAGACATATGCAAAGAATGGCTTTAGCAGAAATGAAAATGCTAAGATGAATGTGTGGACACATACGTAAAGGTCAAATTAGAATTGATGCAATCAGAATGAAAGTTGGTGTAGCTCCGATCAAGGATAAGATGTGAGAAAACCGCTTAAGGTCATTTGGCCATATGCAAAGAAGGTCAGTTGATACACCAGTTAGGAAATGCGAGTTTTGGGATCTTGAACCAACTAAGAGAGGGCGAGGAAGGCCAACGAAGTGTTTGAATGAGACTATACGAAGTAATCTTAGTTTTTTGGACCTAAGCATGAGATTGACCCAAGATAGATCTGAATGGAGGCATAAAATACATGTAGTCAACCCTACTTAATGTGGGAAAAGGCTTTGTTGTTGTTTTAAGGGGGTTAGCATCCCAAGATTGGACCCACCACTAGAATATCTTAAAAAAATTAAAAATATTAGGTTACAAGATTCCATAATGAACACACCGCCCTACAATGTTCCAATACATTTTTAGAATAAAAACGCTGGCCCTGAAAAAATGACTTCACTTCTGCCACACTATATCGCATATAGGACCGCAAACGGGAAAGAGACGTCTTCATGTCCATTACTGCATACTAGTCTACAAGAGCTCCAAAAGCTTACATTCCTATCCTACCTGAGCCCTGAAATGTTCACCTTCCTCCAAACCTCCTCAGAATAGTAGCACATGAAGAAGAGATGGTCCATATCTTCGGGTACCCTCCCGTACCTGTCATAGATAGTATTCTCCACCCGAAATAGCTGGCTTCTCTGTTCCTTAGTGTTGGAGGAAAAATGAATTGCTTAATATTCATGAGACACCATGGCTCTCTTATATAGGAGAAAAATCCTTGGGTAAATTGCATGAGAGGTACATGAAGAAAATGGAATATAAAATAACACCAAAGATGTACAATAATCTCAACACTCCTCCTCAAGCTGGAGCATATATATCTATCATGCTAAGCTTGGAACAACATATTTGGAAAGGACCTCTAGTAAGAGCTTTGGTGAACATATCAACTGTTTGATCTCCGGTAGGATAATGAGAGGTGGATATGAGATCCTTCTGGATCATGCCTCTGGTATAGGGCAATCCACTTCTATATGCTTTGTACGTTCATGGAATGCATGATTATTTGCAATAAAAAGTGCTGCCTGATTGTCACATAGTAGCTGCATAGGAAGAGGTACATTAACTGCAAGATTAGTCAAAACTGATCTAACCCACATCATCTCTGTGCTTCCCTGAGCCATGGCCCTGTACTCGGGCTCTGTACTAGATTTGGCAACCACTGTCTGCTTCTTACTTTTCCATGACACAAGTGAGCTGTCAACAAAAATAGCGAGACCAGAAGTAGACTTCCTGTCCCTAGGGTATCCTGCATAATCTGTGGTTGCACATGCTGTCACATCAAGAGAAGTGCCTCTGCTGAATATAAGACCAGTTTCTGGTGAAGACTTCAGATATCTCAAAATCATATGGACGACATCCATATGTACTGGAGCGTCAAAAAAAACATCCATATGTACCTTCCTAGACTGCTCCATGAACTGACTCACCTTGCTCACAACAAAGAATATATCTGGCCTGGTGATGGTAGCATATAGGAGCTTCCCAACCAGCTCCCTGTATCCCCTCTTATCTATCTCCTCAGTATCATCATATAATCTCATACTTGGATCCATAGGAGTAGTAGTAGACTTGCACCCCGTCATACATGTCTCTAGTTAAGATCAATAACAAACTTCCTCTGGGTCATCACAAGACCACGCTGGTTTCTGGCGAACTCTAATCCAAGGAAGTATCTGAGATTGCCTAGGTCCTTGGTCACAAACTGCTGACCTAGGAACTCCTTGGCCGCCTGAATTCCCTGCTCATCATCACCCGTGACAATAATATCGTCAACATAGACAAGAATAGAAACAATACCTCTCTGTATCCTCCGAACAAAAAGTGAGTGATCCACAGTGGACCGAACAAACCCCTGATGCTCTATCAACTCTGAAAGCTTCTGGTACCAAGCTCTCGGACTCTGCTTCAGGCCGTAAACCGCCTTGTGGAGACTACACACCTTCTGAGACTCCCCCTCAGCAGTAAAACCTGATGGCTGCTGCATATAAACCTCCTCTTGTAGATCTCCATATAGAAACACATTCTTCACATCAAGTTGGTAAAGAGGCCAGTCTCGTGAAACCACAACTGATAGGAGAATGCGCAATGTCGAATGTGTGTCCACTGGAGAGAAGGTATCCTGATAGTTCACCCCATAAGTCCGGACGAAATCATATGCTACAAGCCTTGCCTTGTAGCGATCCACACTGTCATCTGCTCGCTGCTTCACTGTGAAGATCCATTTGCACCCCACAACAGATACACCTAGAGGGGCAGAAACAACACTCCAAGTAGCACGAGACTGCAAAGCAACCATCTCCTCTTCCATGGCAAGTCACCAACTGCTATCTTGTATGGCCTCCTGATATGTTCGTGGAATAATAATAGCTGAGAGGGCCATAACGAACCTCCTGTACTCGTCTGAAAGATGATCCAAGGAAACATGCACAACTAGGGGATACGTGGCACAGTTGCGACGTGGCTTCCTCAAGGCAACATGTACATCGAGGTCATCTATCTCTCTGTTCTCTGGTACCAACCCCTCCTGTGTAATATCATGTGGATCAAGCATAACATCAGTGCCATCAATAGAAACAATCTGTTCATTACACACCTTTGGGCGTGTTGGATGTTGGGGAAGGCGCAGGAGCAGAGAGGCGAGTAGAAGACCTGCGAATGTAAAATCGAGGTAGGAACTATGTCAGGGTAGACAGAGGTGGAGGTGGTGGAGGTGAGTGAGACTCAACATGAGGAGATGGTGGTGGAGATAACGGAGGTTGAGGAACAAAGATATCCTGACCAGAGTCAGCATTAGACAACCTGTCACCTGTAGGAGAAAAATACATAATAGACTCAAAAAATGTGACATCAACACTAACATAATATTTTCTCCCAACTTGATCAAAACATCTATATCCTTTTTGAGTACGAGAATAACCAACAAACATATATTTGACAGCTCTAGGAGAGAGTTTGTCATGACCCAGAGTAAAATTGTGGACAAAAGCCACATATCCAAAGACCCTGGGAGTAAGGGAGATTAAGTCCCCAGGAAGCGCAATCAAGAAAGGAACTTTTTTCTTCAAGGATAGTAGATGGCATGCAGTTCGCCAAGTAACAAACAGTGAGAACCGCATCACCCTAAAATGAATGAGGAGCTCGACTCTGAATCAAAAGAGTCCTCATGACATCCAAAAGATGACAGTGTTTGCTTTCAACAACACCATTCTGTTGTGAAGTGTAAGCACACGAAGTCTGATGAACAAGACTAATAGATATGAGAAAGTCAGACTATTGTAAGGTAGAAAACTCTATGGCATTGTCAGTGCGAATAAATTTCACATTAGCAGAAAACATGTTCTTGACCTCAAGAAGAAAAGATTTAATAACATGACCAACATCAAACTCAATCTTTAAGGAAAACCCAAGATAATCTAAAGAAATCATCCACAACAACCATATAGAACTGATGTCCCTGATGATCGGGAACACGACTAGGACCCCAGATATCAAATTGAAGCAACTTAAACGGCTGACTACTGTGACGACCCTGATGACTCGGAAAAGAGGAACGATGGTGCTTCCCAAGCTGTCACGCCTCACTCTCCAAGGTAGTATGAGTAGAGATCTGTGGGAGAACATGATACGACTTATGTAGTGAAAGGCATTGTTTTTAAAAACGCGCCTCGAGGCGCTGAGGCGTACGCCTCGAGGCGTTTTTCTAGGAAAAACGCCTCGAGGCTATAGCCTCATGCAGTCTCAATGAGGCTTAAGCCTCGAGGCTTATGAGGCGCGCCTCGAGGCGTAAGCCTCGAGGCGTTGCCTCGAGGCGTAGCCTCATTTATGTGCTGATTTTTTGAATTTTTTCTGCAATATTTTTTTCTTTTCTTTTTGATTGTGGGCTTTTCATCTTTCATAGACAAGTATGTTCAAGTCCTTAAGCTCACAATTCACTAAAATGCATTTTTTTAGTTTATTAAAGTATTGAGCTTATTTTTACTTTGTTATGCATGTTCTTTATATATCAACATGAACAAAAATTTGGATCTTGAGATATTAAATCTAATGCCTCTACTCTTAATATGCATCTTGTGTTACATCTAGCCCCTTTAGTAAATTTTATTCAAGACTTTAAATTTTGCAGAGAGTTACCTATTATTGTGCTTGCATATTTATATTTACTTGACTCCTTACTGATTTAGGGTCCAAAAAAGAGTGTTATATAACAACTTCGATGTTTAAACCATGATATTAGCCTTAAAATATCATGGAGTTATGTATTTACTCATAACTATTAAATTTCTAGAACTTGAAAATTGTAATTATGGTTAATTATGATGTTTTATGAAAAAATTTCTTCCACGAATGAGGCTTACGCCTCAATACGCCTCGAGGCTTACGCCTCGAGGCAATACTGGGAAAACGCCTCGATACGCCTCACGCTTTTTAAAACCTTGGTGAAAGGTATCTAAAGCGAAGATGCCACATGAAAGGAGAAACATCTCCAGAAGGGATAGTAGCAGCATCGGCACATGGAGGCTGAACAAGTATGTAAAACCCTCTCCGCTCACGGCCACATCCAATCACCCTGCTTGTGAGTATGTCGAAGTGGTAGGAGTAGTCATTATCTCTCTCAGTTTGGAAACAATATCATCAAAACGTGCATCATGAGCATGAGCGGGAATAGGAGTAGACTTGGTCTGCTCAGCAACACGGGCAGACGCAGAACACCCATGCTTCAGAAAACATGTCTCCTCGGAATGATCGGGACTGTGTCAATGTGAACATGAACCACGTTGACGTCCTCCTCGACCACGAGGTCCTCGCCCGCGAAACTGTGAAGTACCCCCTCTGCCACGAAAATCTGCTATAGTAGAGGGAGTCTGAGCCGCAACAGTAGATGAAGTAGTGGTCCTGCTCAACCTTTTGTATACCTCCTCCATTGGAGGTATCGTCTCTCCAGTAAGTAGTTGAGTATATGCTGCATCGTAGTCAGAGCCGAGAGATGACAGAAAAAATCCTGTCATAGTGGCATTCCTATATGTCTGCTGTTGCTCAGTGCTGGTAGTAATAGGCATGAAGCTATGCAGACGCTCAAATATGCCTCTAAGATGAGAGAAGTGTGCATGAAGAGGTCGACCATTCTGCTTTGTCGAAAAATATCAAACTGCAATTGTAGAATCTTGCTCTCATTCTTTGCCTGCCCATATGTGTCTGCTAAAATGTCCCACATAGCCTTTGCTATGGGTTGATTACAATATCATTGGCGATCTCTGTGGTGAGTGTCCCGGAGAGCCAAATGCGAGCATAGACATTATCTTACTTCCAAGAAGCATTAGCCCCAGTTTTGTCCTCAGGCTCTGAATCCGTCAGAATGTGCTCCTTGTTATGACACTGCATCAGGCAAGGTTGCAGAAAGCGGTAGTCGGTACTCGGTTGGCAGGGTCACCTACTAAGGATTAATCGACGGTCGGGCGACTGATCGGATTTAGTCGGCCCTTAGTCGGTTTTGAATTTTTTAATTATTTTAAATATATAAATCATTTTTTATACATATATTCTTATATATATATACATAGATTTGTACATTTTACGTTGCATCATAATGAAACAAAAAGAAGTAATTGACTTTAAATATAAAATTAAGCATATTACGTCCTCAAGGATGCGTTTGCTTAATCTACAGGCTTATAAGCAAATGATTTTCCTCACCAATGGCTTAAGGTATAGGTTATCATAGCAATTGATAACCATGCAGTGTACGTAATTTATTTCAGGTGTTTTTTGTTACATACCTACCGTACACGACCTAGGGTTGTCTTATTATAGGTAAGTCTTTTGACAATCGTACAATATGTAGCTTCTATTCAAAGTTACCCTTAACCTACAAGAGTTCATTCCGTAATTAGTCTTCATATTCATTTCTAATCATGTCATTTTATTATTATATAGAAACTAGAATCACAACTCTTTTAGAGAAGTTTTTAACTTTCTAGACTCAAGCTTTCATATTTCTAGCTCGCAGACTTTTTTTAATGAAATAAGATTACCATTAGTAATAAATAGTCATCCAACTCTTACTACAAAAGAGCATAAACAAACTACCAGACTCCTGAACAGCAACATATACACTTCCCATGACAATATTTTTCATATATTTTTCCCTAAAAGTAGCATGATTCCATTGTTTCGAAATTTCCCAAAGCACTGATGATGTCTTCTTCAGTCATCCTTTTCCATTGTCAGCGATCGCTTATGAAATGGCTAAAAGATTGTGATGCCAATACGGTTTTTTTTCATCGTGTGGCTAGCAGTAGAAAGCGCTCTAACACGATACGCTCTGTTTCCATTAATGGTGCTCATTTTAGTGGGGAGAGGGAGTTGGGGCTCGCTATTGTTGATCATTTTAAGCGCTTCTCGGCGAGTCGCTCCCCGCGCAGATGGCGTTGGCTGGGTCTTGGGGCGCCTTCCTTATCAGATGCGGACTCCGTGGTTTTGATTCGGCCAATTTCGTTGGAGGAGGTTAAGGAGGCCGTATGGGACTTGAACGCTGATGGGTCCCCGGGCCCTGACTGGTTTTCGGTGGCTTTTTATCGTGATTTTTGGGAGGTGGTGGCTAGTGATGTTCTGGAGGTGGTGTCCGAATTCTGCTTTGGGAATTCTGGTTTTGATAGGATTAATAGGGCCATCATTGTCTTGATCCCTAAATCCACGACGGCGCAACGTATCGAGGACTACCGTCCAATCTCGATCTCTAACGGTATTTATCTCATCATTGCTAAAGTCTTAGCCAGACAGTTTGCTCGTGTTCTGGACTCACTTGTTTCTCCGGCCCAGGCTGCCTTCATTCGGGGCAGGCAGATTTCGGATTGTATCGCGGTGGCTTTTGAGTTGGTTGCTGATTGGAAGAACTCTGATAAGAAGGGGGTACTTTAGAAGATCGATTTTGTGAAGGCATACGACTTCCTGGACTGACGGTTCTTGTAGTCGGTTTTGAGAAGGCGTGGGTCCCTGAGGTCTGGATTTCGTGGATGTGTCGGTGCGTAACCACAGTATCCCTCTCTGTGTTGGTTAATGGTCGGGCGGTTGGGGGCTTATTCCAGCCGAGAAGGTGGGTGCGCCAGGGGTGTCCCCTCGCTTCCCTCCTCTGTGTTGGCTTCGGATGTCTTGGCGCGTATGGTGGACCCTGTGATCGAGGCTGGGCTGTCGAAAGGGTTCTCTAAGGGCGCGCCCTGCGCGTGCCCTTAATCCAATTCGCGGATGATACTATTTGCTTCATCGAGGGCGGCCCTTCTTAGGTCTCCGGTATGGCGGTCATCCTTGATTTTTTCAGCGAATTATCTTGGCTGCTGATGAATGGCAGTAAATCCAAGGTGATCCCCTTTGGGATGTCGCAGGCGGAGGAGGTGGAGTACGGTCAGTTGTTGGGGTCTCCTTCGGGTGAGCTTCCTTTTGATTACCTTGGCTTGCCGCTGGCGGTGGACCGGGTCAGGCTTCGGGATTGGCGCTTGGTTGTTGAGAGAGTGGAATTGCGCCTTGCTGGCTGGCGCGCGGCGCTGCTTTCTAGAGGGGGGTCGCCTTGTTCTTCTCAAGGCGGCGCTTTCCTCGATTCCGATTTTCTTCCTCTCGATTCGTCGCATGCCGATGGGGATTCGTCTGCGACTTGAGCATTGTATGCGCCGATTCTTGTGGGGAAAGAAGGGGGAGGAGGGAAGGGGGGTGCATCTCGTGACCTGGGATGAGGTTACTAGGCCCAAGCGGGAAGGTGGCCTGGGTGTGCGGAGGCTGGAGGTGGTAAACGATGCTCTTCTTTTCAAGTGGGTGAGCAAAATTTGGGGTCAGGGTGATAACTTCTTCATTGCAGTTCTGAGGGAGTTCCTGGGTGAAGCGAGGTTGGGGATGGTGCGGGGGGGTGAGATTGGTCGCCATTCTCCGTTTTGGCGTAGTGTGCTGGATGCTTTTGCTAGGAATGTTTTGCTCTTTAGGCCGGTGCTGGGGAAGGGGGACTCCTTTAAATTTTGAGTTGACGATTGGTCAAGAAGGGGTTCTTTAAAGGAGCGCTTCCCACGGTTGTTTGCTTTGGCGGCTGACAAAGATGCTTCGGTTGCTTCCTGCTGGCTAAATGGCTGCTGGTGTTCGCGCTTTCTCGCAAATTTCTCGGACCAGCGGCTTGATGATTTTGTTTCTCTTATGGACGCCATCTGTGACACTGACTGGCCTAGTGATGGGCTGGATCACTGGACTTGGAAGACGACATCTTCTCCACGAGGAAGGCGTATCGGGCATTGGCTCCGCCCCCTCCGGCCGGGGCCGATCTCCTTGTGCGCGATTGTTGTTCTTTTGGAGTCTGAGGCTTCCGGAGCGCATTGGCTTCTTCCTTTGACTTCTGCGCAGAAAGAGGTTGTTAACGCGTGATCGCTGCGCTAGATTCATGGTTAATGTCGTCAATACTTGTGTGCTTTGTGATTCGGATGTGGAAACAATTGATCACTTATTCTTCGGCTGCCACATGGTCCGAGGGATATGGGATGATCTGGATTGGGTGAGATTTGATGACCTATCTGCTTTCTGCGAAGTTTTGGTGTGCAACAGGAGTAGCGCTAGGAGGGACATCTTGGCCCCGATTGCATGGCTGTGGTGCATATGGCTGGGAAGGAATGAGGCTCTTTTCTCTGGCCAACGATTCTACCGGGATAACGTTCTTATCCATTGTTCGTGTCTTCTGGATGACTGGTGTGCGGGGTAGGCCGCAGTTTGTCTTTGGGGTTGGTGGTGTACTGTTGTTTTTTCCTTTTTTGATGTGTGATTTACTGTATTTTTTTCCTCTTCTCTGTAATTTTCTTTTCTTAGTTTTTTAATATATTGGGGCGAACACCGTTGAGTGTCTCCCCCTTTTTTTGAGCCTAAAAAAAGTTATTAAATCTCCTAAACTACTTCCAGAACATCACAAGTGATAGTATTCCCATCAAGTCATCAATAGTCTTCCAAACTCCTCTAAAAATGGCACAAGTGAAAATGACAAACTAAAAAAATGAAAAAAGTTGATGTAAAAGTCGTTTGATTAATCGGCCGACTTTTGCAAGCTTGGCATCAGGGTGCAAAACTGCATGGACCACAACTCGTAGTTGGTCCCATCCATCTTCACGATGGGAGCAGAGCCCTTGAAGGCACCGGAAGATGAAGAAACATCACCATTGTTTTCTGACATGGGAACAAGAGCGCCGATATCCGGAACAAAACTGAGGAGCGACTGCTCTGAATGAGTCTACAAAATCATATAGAGGACTGGTTGTATCTATAGACTCATACAACCATCCTCATCTCTGTATCTCCTTGTATACACGTCCAAAACTGCATGCGTGTGGTCGCAGATGCGTGGGTGCGCGTGGGTGCAGATGCACGGGTGCACGTAGGTGCGTGGTGGCACTGGGGCGCATGAGCTCAGGCGCGTGGTGGCCAGGGAGGTGCCACATAGGGGGGGGGTAGGGTTAGGTTGGTGGGATATGGGAACCCCAGTCTAGGACCGTTGTTCCAATACCATGTTGGAGGAAAAATGAATTGCTTAATATTCATGAGACCCCAGGGTTCTCTTATATAGGAGAAAAACCCTTGGGTAAATTGCATGAGAGATACATGAAGAAAGTGAAATATAATATAACACTAAAGATATACAATAATCTCAACACTTAGCAAGCACTCTAACGAGTCTATGGAGCCATAGAACACCTTTACTCGACACGGAATTCTGCTCCCCCAAATGATTCCAGAGTTAATTCTAACCTCATCTGATACCACAAAATTATCTTCCATGAAAAAATGATATGCCTTCTTTACAGTGAGCCGCCCATCCCCCGACACAATTCTAGTCGATGGGGCCTCCAACTCTTCTAATTCACCTTGTAATTGTGGAAAATCTTCAAATCTTTTTTTTGAAAGCTCAAAAAAAAGGGGGAGTCACTCGATGGTGATCGCCCCAATATATTAAAAGAAAAGGGAAAATACAAAGGAGGAACAAGAAAAAGAAAAGACAAAGGAAACTATACAAAAACAGCCCGCGGAGACGCAGGTCACAAAAAAAGGCCCCCCAAAAACCAGCAAAGGACTGGCCTGTGGCCCAATCCTGTAAGAAACGCTTGGCACGAATAGTGATATTTTCAATGTAAAAACGTTGTCTTGAAAAAATCGCCTCGTTCCTCCCAAGCCAGATGCTCCAAACCCGAGCGAGAGGGTCCAGAATAGACCGCCAGTCCCTGCCCCCAGAAGAAATCAGGGAGTCGCATAAATCAGCAAAAGAAGCGGTATTGATCCAAGATAGGTCCTCCCAAATCAAGCGCACATGGTCGCATTCGAAGAAAAGGTGAGTAGTTGATTCCTGCTCCGCGCCACAAAGGCCACACAAAGGGTCGATATTTGGGAAGAAGATTGCACATTGCTCGCGCGTCATCAGCCGCCCACGACGGAGAAGCCATAAAAAAACCCCAATGCGTTCCGGAAGCTTAAGACCCCATAAGAAACGACAATGACGCAGCAAATTATCATCATCAGCAATGGGCGGGGCGGAAATAGCGAAATAGGCCTTGCGAGAGGAGAAAGGCCCGTCCTTCCAAGCCCAATGGTCCCGCCGAGCAGACGGCCGAGGAGAGTCACCAAGGATAGCCAATAAGGAATGGAAATCGTGCGTCTGCTGATCAGACAAGGATTCCGAAATGATAGGATTCCAGCTACCATCGGCCCAGCAAGAGGCCACCGAGGCATGTTTGTCCTGAACCAAAGCAAAGAGCCTCGGAAACAATATGTCAAATGCCCCCTTGCCCAACCAGTCGTCCGTCCAAAATCGAAAGCAGCAGCCATCGCCCAGCGCCGGCGAGAAAAGAGAGCGAAATTCCCCGAAGGCGGCCGTCACGCCACACCAGAAAGGAGAGAGGTAACTAGAGGAATTCCCATTGAAGCCCAAAACAAAATCGGCGCCAAGCAGAGCGCGCAAGACATTCAGCAAAAAGTTTTCATCCGGGCCCCAAACCCTAGCAGCCCACTTGAGAAGGAGAGCCTCGTTAGCCAAATGTAAATGCCTCACACCCAAGCCCCCCTGATGCTTGGGCCGAGCTACGTCGTTCCAACCCACCAGATGGATCCCGCGGCGTCCCTCCCCCTTGCCGCCCCACAAGAAGCCACGCATAATCCTTTCAAGCCTAAGGCGAACCCCCTTAGGCATACCACGGACCGAGAAGGAGTAAATAGGAATAGAGGAAAGGACGGCCCTCAATAGAACCAACCGCCCTCCCCGAGTCAGCATCACTGCACGCCACCCCGCGAGGCGCGCCTCCATCTTCTCCACGATACCCTTCCAATCACGAAGCCGAGGCCGTCCAACCGCCAGCGGTAAGCCCAGATAGTCAAAAGGAAGCGAGGAGGGACCAGAGCCAAGGAGATGCGAGCAAGCCATAATCTCCGCATCGGACATACCAAAAGGCACCATTTTAGATTTAGCCACATTAATACCCAGGCCCGAAACCTCACTGAACAGATCAAGAGTAGTGGCCATACCAGCAACAAGATCGGGCCCCCAGAAACTCTTCAAATCTTTGGTTCGACAAATCTGTCATGATGGCAAAAAGGTGAGGAAAACGGTCCCTTATTACCCTATTGCATGTCCATTCATCTAGCAGAATCTAAAAGCCTCTCCACAACCAAGGATTGGTCGTAACTTCCCAGCCATCTGTAGGAGGATCATAGTAACACCTTGCCACAACGAAGAAGGTGTACACACCTGACATGCCCTAGGGACCCAAAGATGCCGTAAGTCTTCCTCACGAATGCAAGGCTGTGGTCCATATGGTTGGGAAGGAATGAGGCGCTCTTCTCAGGCCAACGCTTTTACTGGGATAACGTTCTTATTCATTGTTCGCGTCTTGTGGACGACTGGAGTGTGGTGTAGGCCGCAGTTTGCTTTTGCTTTTGGTGGGGGTGGTGGTATACTTTTGTATATTCGCTATTACTGTCTTGTTCTGTCTTGTACGTTTTTTCCTTCTCTTTCTTCTTCTTCTCTTTAACTTTTTAATATATTGGGGCGAACACCGTTGAGTGTCTCCCCCTTTTTTTTGAGCCTAAAAAAAAGTCTTCCTCACGAGTCGACATACAAGGTCATCAGAACTGCCCCAGAGTCGCACTACCCACTTCGCTAAACGAGCATTGTTCATTCTTCCACCTTCAAAACCCCTAGCCCCCTTACTTCCTCGAATGAGTAACCCGTCCCAATACACCAGGTGGACCCCCCTCTTCTCCTGCTCCCATCAGTCCGGAAAAATCTTCTCATCAAAACTTCCAGTCTCCTACGGATACCAATTGGAAGTAATATTGGGAACAAAAAAAGATCGGAATGATAGACAACATGTGTTTAAGAAGCACCAACTTTCCTCCCTTCGATAACATCGTCGCTTTCCATCCCTCCATGCACTCCTTCAGCCTATCCAGAATCAACTTCCAACATGCAATCATTAATCTCCTTGCCACCAGGGGGAGACCCAAGTACGTAAGAGGCATGCATCCCACAGAGTAGTTAAGGATTCCCGCCGCCTCTGGATCTCCTGAGGGGAGAACTCAAAAGGTACCATCACTGACTTGTCTCTATTGATCTTCAAGTCTGAAAGATCGCCGAATATGTCCATAATAAGAGATATACATCGAAAGTTATCTGCGTTAGCCCCCAAAAAGATGTCATATGCGTACTACAACATAGGAATCGAAATGTCATCCTTCACGTATCCTGAACACCAACCTGCAGCCGAGGCCAAATGCATCATAATCATCAACACATCCGCAACAATAACAAGTAACAATGGACCCAATTGACATCCTTGTCTGACACCTCGTTGAGTGGTAGGGGTCTTCGTGGGGCGAAAACCCCACCATTTGTAACCCGATCCAGAACATGACACAAGATTAACTTGTCGACCCATGCCAATCAAAATTTTTATCCATTGAATTGGATACCCATTTTGTGAAATCATTAATGGATTACCGGTGGGTATAAATGGATATAAAGATATAATCTATGTATCAACAACAACAACAACAAAGCCTTTGCCATGTACACAAGTTGTCTGCTTCGGTTATATAATGCTAGGTAACACCACCTAAAGACGATTATCCAAAATCTTCTCAATGATGAGATAAATCGCATTGGATAGTGCAATCGACCTATATTTTCCACCCGACTTGTCATCTCCTGATTGGGTAAAAGAAACAATAAAGCTTTATTCAAACGCTTAAAACCTCGATTGTCATTTTTGAACTTCAGTAGGTCCGCCATCACATCATTTCTAACCACCTCCTAAAATTCTCGGTAAAAAAGTGCCGAAAAGCCATCCAGTCCTGGCGATCCATCCGCATTCCAATGTAAAACCACCTCCTTCGCCTCAGCCTCTGAGAACTCTAAAATCAATGATTCAACTGCACCTGAGAGAGCTCAGAACACCTCTGCTACACTACCCCACCCAACACAATCACGTCTTCCGCTAAAGGAAATTAAGTGCGAGCGAAGCAAAACGCCCACCTCAGCGTCCCCATGAAACACCTCTCCTCCAACCGAAATAAAGTGTGAAATTCTCGCACCTCTGTCCACTTGCCATGGAGTGAAAAAATCATGCATTGGCATCACCCTCTTTTAACCACCTCTGCCTGGACCTATGTCTCCATGCGATCTCTGTCTTCTTTTCCTCCAAGTGAAATTTGTCAAGGTACAACCCTCTTTGTACAATCTCCTCCACATTTAATTCTCTCTCATCTTCCAACTTATCCAGTCTGCACACCTCCTCCTATGCTCGGAACCGTCTATCTCGTCGAACACGTCGATCCAACAGATTTAGCTCGTGACTATGGTACTATATCCAGTTCGAAGGCCCTATTAACATAAAGATCTTTCTAGAGTGGTGAAGGGAGCTTATGATGACAAAAGCTTATAGAGCTAGGATTGTAAGCATGATGGATCATGGCTGCCGTCTTTCTTCTCATGTCTTCGAGATTGTAGATCACTTGGTCTTCTCCCATGACCGGATTAACTTGGTTTGGTCCATCACCTCGATGGAGTGATTGGACACTTCATGAATAGTTGGCTTCTAGGGGTCACTTGGGGCTTCTCAGCATCATGCTAGGAGTGATTGGCGGAGATCTTAGCAATCGTCTGTGCTTTATGGTTGACACAAAATTGGGTGATTTTCCATTATAAGCCGTTTTAAGGAGAAATTGTTATTGAGCATGCACAAGCTCTCTTGGTACATGTAATATTTGATGTTGTTAGAAAACGAAGATCGCAGAAGTGTAATACAAGAGAGACCAAATAAACAATAAGAATAATGAGATTTTTACATGGAACCCTACTCCATGAGGGGTGGGATGAAACCACGGGCAAGGTTCAGAAATGAGGTATGCGGTATTCATTTGGTCATGCGGTCTGAAGCGAGTAAGCAGATATGCGGATGAGTATACGGAAGTATATATGATTTATAATATTATAATTTAAAATATTAAAGAATACAATAATAAAATGTGATTATATAAAAAGTTTGATGATTTAACAACATCCAAAATCAAAAATTTCAAATAAGATAATATAATCAATAAGTATATAAGCTTGATATTATAAATTGATTGTTTTTAGTGTATATTTTGAAATGCATATATACACACACATACAAATTTGATTCAACAGGGAATGCACGAATTCCATAAGAAAATCTTTAATGCATATATAGATCCTATAGATAACAAAAGCTAAAGAATAATCATAGGTATACAAATCATACACCCAAATTATACACATATATATGGATCTTCAAGGGACAAAACTTGACACAAATTATAAGAAAAAATGTATTAGCATATAAAATTTATTAGAAGCAAAAAAATGTAAAGTGTCTAAGTTTTAGTCAATTATTTCATATTTTATTCAAAGGAATGGAATGAATTTCACTAGATTGAAAATTCAAAAGGCAGTAAACAGTTCATTAATAAGTGTTAGAAACAATGGAAAGATATGTGTATGAGAAAAATACCTTAGATTATATTCACAAATGCGACATATACGAGAATAATGAAAAGATGCATCAATGTAAATGATAATATAAGAGTTGCTCGGAAAAAAAATCGAGTTAATGTCTCACCAACATGTTATGAATTAAACAAAAAAGACATATGAATCATATGAAAGTCTCTTGTTCAGATATGCGGTCGCATATGCCGAATAGTCGGACCGCATATTGTCGCATTTGACGTATGCGCTTCGGTAAAGTGATCGAATACGCATATGCGGCCACATGAACCCCATTTCCGAACACTGACCACGAGAGAATGCCTCAATGGGCTGATGTGTTCGTTGAACTTTCTCATATGATACAATGGGTCTGGGGCTTTTATATAACATCCACCGACCCTCCAAGTTACACAGATAGTAGATGTGGGACTAAATCACTGGATGTGATAATTGGACCTTGGAGGGGTCCGATTACCCATCTACACATGAGTGGTGCATATACTCCAACACTCCCCCTCAAGCTGGAGCATGCAATGCTCATCTTAGATAAATAGAAAGAAATCTTAAACTCATAATACAAGACACTACGGACAATATCATCTCAACGCATACACAACTGTCGGTTGCTGTAGTTTGTCGAGGACGTTGCTTCAATGGGATCAAATTCGTCGAAATTCGATTTCGATAGGTAACCGAAATTCTGTTGAAATGGCCTTTATCGATCAAAATTTAGGGGTTTCGGTTCAAATAACCGACCGAAATGATCGAAATTTCGGTCGGTCAGCGAAATGGTGACCAAAATCTAAATTTGAGGCCTTGGTTTCTTCTTATGTCGTGAAGATGAGGAGGAACAAACATGCTGGAGTGTGAGTCGAACTGGGTCTCCTCGTCAGAGAACATGTGCTCTGTACTGCGCTTGTCAGAGTCACTGAAACTGAAAAGAGTCTCATTGTCGGAGTACTCCAGCCCGCCACATGTAGAAGAGTGAATCATGTGGACAACTGGACCATCTCTGAAGGGTCGAACTAAAGAAATCGTGGAAAACATCCTTGTCAGAATCCATGGTCGCTGGAGAATGGCGTTTGAAAAGTCTCCTCGTCGGAGAACTGTGTCTCTCCCTTACTAGCTCAGAGAATGGGATCTCTACTCTATAGTCCCTATGAAACCACATGAAAACCCTAGCCCACAATGACATAGTGAATGAGATCTCTACTCTGAAGTCTTTATGGATCACATGAAAACTCTAAGACCAAAAACAAAGACGGAGACCACACAAATAATATTCGCAAACTTGTGCGAATCAAACGGAAGACTTGGAACTAATCTAAACGTCAAGTCTGAAACTGAAAATCTCTGTAGAGTCTGAAATCTGGTTGGCCTGGAATACGGAGAATCTGAAAATCTAGCATGTAAAACTCTACATAATACTCCCCTTTCTCCCATACTTGTCGGAAAACTATGACAATGACAAAGTTGGGAGATGACATGAAAAGATGGGGAGAAACAAAAAACTAATAAGCCTATCTCAATATTTTTTCGACTTTTCTTTCTTCCTTTTTATTCTTTTTTTCTAATAGCCGTCTTTCATTTTTTTCTCGCCTTTTTCTTCTAATTTTTTTATGAGCCGTTCCTTTTTTCCAGCTTTTCTTTCATCTCTCTTTTTTTTCTCAGATATTTCCCTTTTTGATAGTTGAGTCCCTTTACGATTTTTTTGTATACTTTTTTTATAACAATTTTTTTAATCACTGAGGCCCAACTTTGGGCCCACAAACTCGACCCTTCTTCCTTACAAAACACACTGCCCAATTGGGCCCAAAGAAAGCAACATTTTTTTCAAGTAGCAACCCACTTGGCCTCTTATTTAGGGTTCCCGCTATGGAACCCAATTCCAACCACGCATGGTTTTAAAAAGCACTACCTCGAGACGCAAAGGCGTACGCCTCGAGGCGAGGCAAAATCGCCCCGAGGCGCACGCCTCGGGTTGGGTGGGGCGTACACCTTGCCTTGGCGTGGGGCATTTGAGGCACGAGGCATTCGAGGCGAGGCGGAGGCGTAAGCCTCGAACACGAGACTTTTTTTTGCCTTTTTGGTTATGTGTTTTGCACATGACCCTATTTTTCGTAAGCATTATATATATTTTTTATGTTTGTATTTTTGTTTCCATGTTAAACCTTGCATATTTTTATATATAACTCCATGCAAAGAGAAGAGATCGCTTGAAACAAGCGAAGTTCTTGAAACAAGCGAAGTTCATGATCTTGTATACATCATGTTCAATTTATCATACATCTATACATACTAGTTCTATTGCACACAGATTTGAGTTTGAATTGTAATAAATGTTTTATATTAGTTGCAAGTTTGCAACTTGAATGTTATTTGTTTGTATAAGTTGTGAATCTTAGAATAGTTATCGTATATATGAAGACCCACGTCTTGTTGGCCCCCACGAGGGTTTGGAGGAGCTTGAATGAGGTGTGCTGCGCGAGAGATGCTGCAACACCGCTCGGAGAAGATATGTGTCGCTTGGGGGTCCTCGTTGCCACCACGTGTAGGATACTGGAGGTGGTTGGTGTGACAAGAGGTGTGAGGTGAGTTTCGATGGCCACCGATCGTGTGGCTTGGAGATTCGTGCTTGCTGCGCACCACCTCAAGTGCATGGGTTCTTGTAAGGGGTCTTCGTAGGTTCATCAAGGGAGATGAGAGCATCGTGTGCTGCCATTTCCCATAGGAACATTTGGACGATGCTTGGAGAAGGAATTACCGGCCTGGAAGATCGCATCGGGGACCGATTGAGATTTGGAAGGGTTGCGTTGGTACTGCTGTGCACGAGCAGAAAGCCTCCGTGAGGGGCAATGTTGCTCGAGGTGGTGTGCTGGAATTGAAGAGGCCTGGAGGGTTGGAGGCTCCTTCTCGTCGCCAATTGAAGGATCTCCCATAAGAGGGTACTGCCCTTGATGCCACCGCCTTCGACTGGGACTTGGAGATGCAGCTGGAGATGCCATCTAGACTTGGAGATCTCTGCCTAGAGATGGTGACCGTTCTTCAGAGCAACGGAAGCCATGTCTTGCGAAGCGTATTTAGTGTTTCTGGAGAAACTCTAGAACTTGGACTTGGACAATCCCAAATATAATAATATTCAAGAACATAACACCAAAATCGAATCTCGAACAAAAAATAAATTTAAAATACATCCTTGAGAATTGAACCCGCTCTGATACCATGTTAAAAAATGAAGAATGCGGAAGCTAATATCAGCGAGAGGGAATAAACAATAAGAACAATACGATTTTTACGTGGAACCCTACTCCGTGAGGAGCAGGATGAAACCACGAGAGAACGCCTCAATGGCCTGATGTGTTTATTGATCTTTCTCATCTGATACATTGGGTCTGGGGCTTCTTATATAGCCTCTACTGACCCTCCAAGTCCCACAGATAGTAGATGTGGGACTAAACCACTGGCTGTGGTAATTGGACCTTGGAGGGATCCAATTACCCATCTACACATGAGTGACGCACATACTCTAACAGATGTAATTGTTTTTGGTAATATATATTTCGATTTTTACCAGTTATACCCCCATTAGATATTGCAATATTAGTTATACCCCTCCATTTTTTGGAATATTTGTTGTGCCCATGATTTCTTCCACATTTATCACTTGTGTCCCTCGAGTTAGTTACCGTACATTCCTATCCCAAATCGGCGTTAACTTCAGGGTCACAAGGGTAATTAGATAAAAATCGGGGGTGGAATGTCTTTTCTTCTTTTTTTGCTTCCTTCCACTCTTCCTCCCTCCTCCACCCCCGACAACCCATCCTCCTCCGACCACCTCCTCTTTGGCCCCTCCCCTCCAATCCCTCCAACTTCTGCATCTGCTCCATTGCGGTGGGGTTGCTTGTGGAGACTATAGCGTTGTACCCAATTCAACAACGGAGGTACATGGATGGCATCAACAACCTCCTCGTGCACCTTATCGATGATATCCCCATCGCGATGCAGACCGTGCTTCCGTGACTATGGTGATCAGGTCACACTGGCTATCAGAGCAAGGGTCCATCACCAAGAGGATGACTT
This sequence comes from Ottelia alismoides, assembly GCA_037367405.1. Taxonomy (NCBI): domain Eukaryota; kingdom Viridiplantae; phylum Streptophyta; class Magnoliopsida; order Alismatales; family Hydrocharitaceae; genus Ottelia; species Ottelia alismoides. Next base: position 363,646 of record JAZKJV010000382.1, on the reverse strand, counting down.
CCATCGAGGGGATGGCTGGTGTGGATTCGGTAACCATGTGTTGGGTTGGATTCGGGAAAGAAGGTAAGAAAAGATAATTAGGAAGGAGGAGGAGGAGGGAGTGAGGTGTTTGGACAGTTGTGCCCATCTTAATTATACCATGGTTTGAATAAATCATGATTTAGTTAAATTTATTGATGGTCAAACTAACAAAAGGGCACACGTGATAATTGTGGAAGAAGTCAGGAGCACACATGATATTCCAAAAAGGGGAGAGACATAAATGATATTGCAATATCCAAGGAGAGTACAACTGATAAAACATTATGTATTTTGGGTGCACCATTATGGGTGCCCACCATTATGGGTGCCCACCCTTGTTTACTTTGTTTTTTGGTTGAAATTCAATTGAAAATTTGAGGTTTTTTAAATCTTGACCAACGGTCAGAAATCTAGTATATGGGACATGCATGTTCCCTCTCTAGACACCTTGTCTGCTATTACAAAGGCAAGGAGAATAGTATGAGATGCATTAAAATGATAATTTAGACGTATTACGTTTATATGGTTTCAGCCGATCAAGATGATCACCTTAGTACACGGTATTGATGTACTGTAAAAGCATAATTGATGTATTTTCTATGTTGAAAATTCTCACTGGAACTTGTAGAATAAGGTTCTATGTATACCCCACTCGCACCAAATTTTTCACAGTACATGATGTATGACTAAACATATGACTCCATTCTAAAATAAGTGCATCTTTCCACAGGATACAATTATCCTATTGACTCAATCCTTTATTCTAACAATATGTGCCATTGAGATAAGTGCCATCAACACTTGCGTAATTGGCCTATAAATGTAAAAACTTCAGTGTGTGGTTCGGAAGCCTAAAAAATCTATAAAACGTGCATCTGTTGGCCTTTCATGCCACAAATATGGCAACTTTATAGCCTTGAGGAGTGATCCTGTGAGAGCAAAAAATTGTGAGAGCATAAGAGCAGTGATTCTGGACCACTAGATTCTGTCTTCTCTCTCCTGGTCTTCTCTCTGCTGGTTGAATCTAGTGGTCCAGAATCACAGCTTTCATGCTCTCACAGGTTTTGGCTCTCATAGGATCAACCCTCTTATAGCCTTATTTACTTCTTATCATGCTAGACCTCTAGTTTCTTGTTTGATGGTTTATGAAGATTTGTCCATAATACCCTTTGGAGTTGAACTAAAGGGGCCTCAGTTGAGGGTCTGAACTGAAACAGTAAGAAAAAAGCATTATCTTAGACACCCTCAGTGATGACTTCCATGTGGTTGTTGATTGACATCGATTTTTGCTTGGTCCTTGCCTTAGAACTAAGCCTACTTACAACTTCGGATGAGACTGAAGCACTGTGATTTTGATTGGCCCTATTTTCCCTGGGCCTTTCTTTGTCATGTATGATATCTCCAATGCACCATAAGCAATTTTAATTGCTTTTCATTGCACATCTTGCATTTTTTTCTAGTGACTGAGTAATAGCATGTTTCAAGTTTTTCTGCATGCAAAATAGACACCTTTATATATGCGATTTCTTGTCTATGCTCCACATTAACCTTGCGATGAAGTCTTAATCATGTTGTGAATGATCATGAATAATGATAATGTTGACCACAGACTGACATTTGATATCACCCACACATTTCTAAATTTCTTAATTGACCACGCAGCATCAACTGACACCCTTTGGAACTATATGTGCACATCAGTGACCATACAGTTCTTGCTTTAGTAGATTCTTGAACTATACAATTGTAATGTTCATTGATGTGGTCCAATTTCATGACATGTAATGAGTTAACTGTCATCCCTTCCTTAACTCAGAGTAGATGCCTTCATTATCACTTTGAAAGTAGCAAAATCTCTGACACTCATGACAAAACACGGGACTACTCAGTGTTTATGCCTTCATTATCACTTTCATTGTGAACTCTTGCTACCCATGGTGAAATAACATGTGACTAACACTTGAATGAGTTAGTCTGTGGCACATTGGCAATGTTATGAGCTTGAATCACCCAAGGATATAAATGGTTTGGGATCAATGATATTCGTTTGTTTCTGCTTTCCTATTCTATCACACCATCAATATAAAAAAACAATATAAACAAAGACACGCCATTCAATACTCTGTGCACATCTTTTATGAGAGTGTGGGTTAGTAAAGGAATATGACCCATGAGTTTGTCATAAGCGGATTGAGTCTCCATCAATGGATTATTGACTGCATGTGTATTATGAGTCTCAACAACTGGTGGAATGTTGTGTTCATTGTGTTTAGTAAAGCTGCTGCATTACTTGCAAGTTGCAAATTGATATTCTTCATAATCAGCTCCATAGAAGACGATTTCTCATTTGTCGCAACATAGACAAATATAACATCCACATTATCATCGTTCTTAATTGAAATTAGCATGTTCTTTACTAATAGTACGAGGGATGTGATTAAAATTTAAATTCAATACTCTTGTCAAGGTTGAATTTTCGAGATACGAAGTTTAATAAACCATCAATAGTTGTTCTCCACCTCAAACCAAAGCTTTTCACCACATGATAGTCTGTCTGATTCACCACATCCATCTATATAAAATAGATGATATACATCTGTCTGATTCACCACATCCATCTACATAAAATAGATGATATACATCTCTAACGTAAATGAGAAATGAACAATTTGAGAACATAATCTAAAAATAACAGAATACCAGCATACATCTCTAAAATAATCTTCAGCAATTTGAGAAGTGCATATCTTCAAAAACCTAACCTCTATACTACCGAAAAATCAAGAATATATAAAACAGATACACACGGTTTGCCAGTTTCGGAAGTAATGGAGAAGTTCAATAATGAGGGCTGTGGTGACGGGGAGGGGTGGCATGGAAGGCATTGTTCATCATTGGATAGACATTGGAGGAAGAGGGTAGGAGTGGGTCATGGAGGAAGACCATCTTGTAGAAGAGGGAGGTGTTGTTGACAGGACTCTAATGACAACTGGTGATGGGGAGATGAAGATTGCCGGTGATTAAGTGTCAAAAGGCAGAGCATAGTAAAGATTCTCTCTTGATAACAGATTTAGAGAATGTGCTATAGATGTCATATGTTTTGAATGCGATATAGGGGTACCACAATCCTCATGTCATTATTGTGAGGAATATCTTATTACTTTGACATCACTTAGGAAATTTTCTCAAGAAATTTTAGTTAGGTATGATTTGTTCTTATCTTGGAAATATTACCCATTCTGTATTTTAGCATTCTTTCCAGGTTAAAAGGATGGTGCATTCTTCGCTAATTTGATCATGTGTGTAAATTTTCTCTCAAAACAGCGTGTACTTTTAAAGTGGTTACTACTTGCAATTGTTACCAAATCAGTATTCAAGCTTCAAAAGGTGTCTTTCTGAAATTGTGTTTGTCTTAGAGAAATGTAGTTACAGTATTTGTTTCTAGAAAGGTTCTCAATGTGCAGGTGTGATTTGACTTGGATCCTAGTTTTTTTTTTCTGTTTAACATTCTAACTCATTCAAAATATGCACAGGCTCTGAAGTTGTGGATGAACTGATGCAAGTTATCTGGGGAATTTTTGATTTGGATCAACCAGATACACAAACAATCAACAGTGTCATCATACCTTCCGTGGAACTTATATATGGTTATGCTGAATGTCTAGCTTTTCATGGAACTGATATTTCTGGGTGTTCAGTTGCCCCAGCTGTTAAACTACTTTTGAAATTAATTTTCGCACCATATGAACCTGTCCAGACATCTAGCAGGTCTTTTGAGTTTGTATTTCTTCACTAGTAAATATTTGTTGGTCTCTTAACTAGTGCTCATCTCTAGTTTTCTTTTATTATTTCAGTTTGGCTATTTCTTCAAGACTACTCCAAGTGCCATTTCCAAAGCAAACCATGTTAGCTACTGACGACTCTATAGAGAATCCTCCTGCGATACATTCTCGGATCGATGCGACTAATTCTATAAGTGGAAATGTACAACCTTTTTTGGAAGAGGATTCTGGTACATCATCTGTCCAGTATTGTTGTGATGGCTGCTCAACAGTTCCTATTCTTCGTCGCAGATGGCACTGTGATGTCTGCCCTGATTTTGATCTATGTGAGGCCTGTTATGAAGTAATGGATGCTGACCGTCTCCCTCCTCCACATTCTAAGGATCACCCAATGTCTGCTATTCCTATTGAAGTTGATTCTTTAGGTGGTGATGGCACTGAAATCCAATTCTCTATGGATGAATTAGGTGATAGCAGTTTGTCACAGGTTCCAGTAAATGATGGAATGCATGTTGCTCCTCTTACTCGTGCGCTAGAATCGAATGGAAGTGGTGAATTCCCTCCTAGCTCCACTGATCAAAGAATAGTTTCTATATCTGCCTCGAAGCGTGCTGTCAACTCTTTATTGATACTTCAGCTGATTGAAGAGCTAAAAGGTTGGATGGTTACAACCTCAGGGATTCGAGCCATTCCTGTTATGCAGTTGTTCTATAGATTATCATCTGCAGTTGGTGGACCTTTCACAGACTGTTCAAAGCCAGAAAATTTGAATTTGGGAAAATTCGTCAAATGGTTGTTAGATGAGATCAATCTTGACAAGCCTTTTGTAGCCAAAAATCGAACATCCTTTGATGAAGTCACTATACTGGTCTTCATGTTCTTTACCTTGATGCTTCGCAACTGGCATCAACCTGGAGGTGACAGCTCTCATCTGAAACCTTCTGGAGTGGCGGATGCGCAAGATAAAAACAGCCCTAACATACTGTCATCACATTCTGCTGCATGCTCTAAGATCGATCAAGAGAGAAATGAATTCGCTTCTCAACTTTATCGGGCTTGTTCATACCTAAGGCAGCAGAATTTCATCAATTATTTAATGGACATATTGCATCAGCTTGTTCCCCTTTTTAAGTTCTCTACAAGTACGCCTGAAGGAATTCCGTCATTACCCTCTAATTCTGGGTGCGGCTCTCTTCTGACAGTTAGAAAGGAGCTTCCAGCCGGAAATTTCTCACCATTCTTTTCAGATTCTTATGCAAAAGCTCATCGTCTGGATCTTTTCGTGGACTACCATAAACTTTTGTTGGAGAATACTTTCCGGCTTGTCTATAGTTTGGTGAGACCAGAAAAACAAGATAGATCTGCTGACAAGGATAAGATTTACAGAACCACTAGCAAGGATTTGAAACTTGATGGTTATCAGGATGTTCTATGCAACTATATTAGCAACCCAAACACATCTTTTGTTAGGAGGTACGCTAGAAGGCTGTTCCTGCATCTTTGTGGAAGCAAATCTCATTATTACAATGTCAGAGACTCCTGGCAGTTTTCTCACGAGGTCAAGAGGCTCTACAAACTTGTGAGCAAATCTGGCGGGCTTAAAAATGCATTTCCATATGAGAGAAGTGCCAAGTTAGTGAAGTGTTTGTCGACTATAGCTGAAGTTGCAGTTGTCAGACCCCGTAATTGGCAAAAATATTGCTCAAAGCATGGTGATATATTGTCGTTTCTGATAGAGGGGGTGTTCTTTTTTTCTGAAGAGTCTGTTATTCAGAGTTTAAAGCTTTTAAATTTAGCTTTATTTCTTGGGAAGGACACAGTTTCTAGTTCGAAACCAGATGTTGGTGATAGTGGGTCCAACTTTAGTAAATCTGGGGCCCATGCAGCCGATTCTAAGAAAAAGAGGAAGGCTGACGATGGATTGGAAACACCCATGGAAAAATTATGTCTTGACATGGAACATGCTGTTGGAATTCTCTTTCAGAAAGAAGTTAATCTTCTAAGGCAGTTCATTGACATGTTCCTTCTGGACTGGAATTCTTCTAGCGTACGTGGTGAGGCGAAATGTGTTCTTTACGGTGCTTGGCATCATGGCAAACCTGCATTTAAGGAAGCTTTGCTAACTTCTCTTCTGCAGAAGATTAAGTGCCTGCCAATGTTTGGGCAAAACATTATTGAATGCTGTGAGCTATTAACTATGCTTCTTGGCAAAGTACCTGACAGCGCTAAGCAACTGGAAACAGAAGTTATTACCAAATGCTTGACTGCTGATGTGATCAATTGCATATTTGGGACTCTTCATTCCCAAAATGAGCTTTTAGCAAATCATCCAAACTCTCGTATATATAATACACTTAGTGCTCTTGTTGAGTTTGATGGATATTTTCTTGAAAGCGAGCCTTGCGTTGCCTGTAGTTGTCCAGAGGTTCCCTACAGCAGAATGAAGCTTGAAACTTTGAAATTTGAGACGAAGTATACTGATAACCGCATTATAGTGAAATGCACTGGAAGTTACACAATCCAGTCTCTGACCATGAATGTTCATGATGCTCGCAAGTCAAAATCTGTGAAAGTTTTGAACTTATATTACAATAACAGGCCGGTTTCTGATTTATCTGAGTTGAAGAACAACTGGACTCTCTGGAAGCGTGCAAAGAGCTGTCATCTTGCTTTTAGTCAGACAGAGCTTAAGATTGAGTTTCCCATACCGATAACAGCATGCAATTTCATGATAGAGCTGGATTCTTTCTATGAGAATCTTCAAGCTTCTTCTCTTGAGGCACTGCAGTGCCCTCGATGCAGTCGACCTGTGACTGATAAACATGGCATTTGTAGCAACTGCCATGAGAATGCTTACCAATGCAGACAGTGCCGTAATATAAATTATGAGAATCTGGATTCTTTTCTTTGTAATGAATGCGGTTATAGCAAGTATGGTCGTTTTGAATTCAATTTCATGGCAAGACCTAGTTTCATATTTGATAGCATGGAAAATGACGAGGATATGAAGAAAGGATTAGCTGCTATTGACTCTGAGTCAGAAAATGCTCATAGGAGATATCAGCAACTCATGGGTTTTAAGAAGCCTTTGCTTAAACTCGTATCAAGTATTGGAGAGCATGAGATGGATTCCCAACAGAAGGACACAGTTCAACAATTGATGGTCTCTTTACCAGGACCGTCATGCAAAATAAATAGGAAGGTTGCTCTTCTGGGTATGTTATATGGTGAGAAGTGCAAATCAGCTTTTGATTCTGTAAGCAAAAGTGTGCAAACATTGCAAGGGCTTCGTCGTGTCCTTATGAGTTATCTCCAAAAGAAAAGTTCAGGTGAAACATCAACGTCAATGAGATTCACAGTTCCAAGATCGCCAAACAATTGCTATGGTTGTGCCACAACATTCGTTACACATTGTATGGATCTCTTACATGTTTTATGTAAACTCCCATATTGCAGAAAGCAGCTTGTTGCTGCTGGCATTTTATCCGAGTTATTTGAAAACAACATTCATCAAGGACCTAAAACTGCACGTACACAGGCTAGGGCAGTTCTCTGCGCTTTCACTGATGGGGATTCGAATGCATTAGATGAGTTGAACAACCTGATACAGAAGAAAGTCATGTACTGCATTGAACATCATCGATCCATGGATGTTGCGCAGGCGACACGTGAAGAATTACTTCTGCTTTCGGAGACCTGTGCTATGGTTGATGATTTGTGGGAATCAAGACTACGAATTGCTTTTCAGCTATTATTTGCCTCCATTAGGCGTGGTTCTAAACACCCTGTCATCTCTGAGCACATAATTCTTCCTTGCTTACGGATTGTCTCACAAGCATGTACCCCTCCGAAATCGGAAGCTTCAGACCAAATAACTGGAATATCTGGTCCAGGTTTGACCAGGAATGACGATTCAACCAGTATGGCATCTGTTATCAGTGGGAACAAATCCACCTCTGACTCGTCAGATAAGCATTGGGATGTTTGCAGCAGAGGCCAAGATATCCCTCTAGTGAATTACTCCGAATGGGAAAGAGGAGCGTCCTATCTTGATTTTGTCAGACGGCAGTATAAAATATCTCAAGCTGTTAAAGCAAGTTCACAGAGGTCTCGTCAAGGCTCACATAGGGCAGACTACCTCACTCTCAAGTATGGGCTCAGATGGAAACATCTGTGCTGTAAGAGGACATCAAGAAGTGATTTCTCGTCATTTGGACTCGGATGTTGGGTCTCAGAATTGATTTTGAGTTCTTGCTCCCAGTCCATAAGGGCAGAAGTATGCAATCTCATTAATTTGCTCTGCCCGCAAAACTCACTGCGAAGATTTCAATTGCTTAACTTGCTAATGACTTTATTACCTGCCACTCTGTCTGTTGGCGAATGTTCTGCAGAGTACTTTGAGTTATTTTTCAAAGTTATCGATTCGGAAACTTCACGGTTGTTCTTAACTGCAAAAGGATGTTTGGGAACCATTTGTAGACTAATATCTCAGGAAGTTGAAAATATCGAATCTCAAGAAAGAAGTCTCAACATTGACATATCTCAGGGTTTTATCATTCACAAACTTGTAGAATTACTTAGCAAATTCCTAGAGCTGCCTAATATCCGGTTCAGGTACAAATACTTCTACTCCTTCAGACTGCATGTTTACTAGTGCACAATGGATACTTACAGAGGTTTGCCTGTATGACATAAGCCAAATAGACTTGATATGGATGTTCTAGACCTAACTAAACCTGAACTGGTTACGTATTTATCCTAAAAATTGAGGTTTTTTCCTCTAGTTTATTTGTTGAGACATATAATTTCTTGCACGTGGCTAATTTTGTTAACTTGAAGAAAAATAGAGAATCAATGGAATGAATCCCCTTCTAAAGCCATATAACCAAGGTCCTAAATATTTGTTTCGGTCACCGTGTCGGTGGTGGACCGAATTGACTATAAAATTGATTTTCCCCATATTTAATGATTCCAAAATGACTATAAAGTTGATTTTCCCATAATATATTCTTCAAAAATTAAATAAACAAGAAATACACAATTTTCTTTACGAAAATGGAGGTCTAAATATAAGTTTTGAAGTAAATTTGTCATCATAATCACTGTACATGTTGATTTGTAGTCCCAAGTAAGTCATGCAATTAGAAAATCAGTTATGTTGAATGCATAACTAAGCAGAATCGACAAATAAAACAATCTTATTCCGTTGATATGATATCTCCCCAAATATCGTGACACGAGGGAGTGGGAGAAATGGATAAATGGGCGGGGGTGGGGGTGGGGGGGAGGGGATGGAGGAAATCAAGTGATATTTTTTCCGATTTCGAAGAAAAAGGAGATCCACACTTTTGAGCGACATTTCAGTGACATGTCGTCAATGTCCTGGAAAAAGACATAATAAGTGATTTGATATCGCCTTCTCGGTGACACTTAATATCACGATATTTAAAACTATGAAAAAATTACATATGTTACCAGAATAGAAGAGAATTGTAACATAAGACCCAAAGGGAATAAAAACTTTCAATAAAACTCATTCTTTTGTCATCACACGAAATGGATACGTCATACGCTTGTCTCCAATTTTAATTGATTGTAACCTTTAGCCTTTAATTTTTTGAGGTTTCCATGAGAGAGCTTAATTTTTAATACTCCAAATATAAGAGAGACTCATTCTTTGAATTATCGTATTGGAGAAGCATGGTGAGATATAGTTATAGGAGAGGACAGTCTTTTTTTCTACCCTTACGAGAGATGATCTATTTTTTATTGAGGAGATAAGGTGTGGGCTAGAGATTTCTTTCTATATGTGATAAAGATTCGTTCAATATTGATGAATTTAATCAACATCGATGCAGAACATGGCAACATTTTCCGTTATTTGCTTGACAAATTGTCAATTAGATTCAACATGTTCATGCCCCTACTAGGGATGAGCATGGGCCGGGCTGGGCCGGGCTTTGAAGGGCCCAGGCCCAAGCCCGCTTAAAAAATTCGGGCCTTGGGCCGGGCTTAGGCCCGCAAAAGTTTTTTTTGTTCGGTCCAAGCCCAGGCCCGGCCCATCTCTCAATTAGATATTATTAACTTTGACTCTTTTGTTTCAAGTTAATCTCAACTCAAGTTACACAAGCCAAAATTGATTAAAACATGTACCATAATACTTGTCAAACAACTAAAATTCAATTATACCAAATCCGAAGATTTCTCATTTTACACATATGCACTCAATGCTTGATACCATGAATGTCCCTCATTTATACAAATCGAAAGAGTGAACCAAACTTACCCAGTTAACAATAACAGGTGCACCAGATCCTATATGTTAAAAAATGGGCATAAGACCCATATTGGATAAATGTACAATAATAGAAAATATTTGATTGAAAAAAATAAATACTAACAAATTCAAGAATAACCAAAAGAATCTAAACCAAATACTAATTAAGGGAAATTAATTCTTAATTGAAATACATTGATCATCAACTCATGTCACACGCTTAACTTTCTTGATTTATAAACATCGTATGAAGACATGATACAAGAAGAGAGTGCACATGAAATAGGTGGGAGTTGTCATGCATGTAGGATGTGAGAAAGGATTCGAGCCCTCTTCGGGCCGGGCCCTTGGGCCAGGTCGGGCTGGGCCGAGCCAAGCCCGAGCCCGACCCAAAAAAAATTGGGCCTAAATATTGGGCCCAGGCTCGGCCCGATATTCCTTTGGGCCTGGATCGGGCCGGGCTTTTGGGGCTGGGCTTCGGGCTGGGCCGGGCCGGCCCAACCCAATGCTCATCCCTAGCCCCTACTCACTAGCATTCCTTGATATATATATATTTGTATATACATATATACATACATCTATAATACTACTAATAGTGGGTTTCTCCCACCCCAATGACACATGTCTCCTCTTTCTCTCTCCCATCTCTCCCCTCCCATACCCCTTTGTCTCTCTCCAATTTCATTGGGTGATATGCCATCCCCTTCCTCTTTCTCTTCCTCAAATCACGTGTCCCACCTCTCTCTCTCTCCAATTCAATTCTAGAATTTTCTGGCCGTCCTCTCTCTCAAATCAGCTTAATTTCTCTCTCTTTTTTCCCAAACAATTGCTTTTCTCTCTCTCTCTCTCTCCCATTTTTCAAAGTTATAATTACTTTCCAAACTTAGTAAAATTTTCAAATTCACGTCATCTATTTTTAAATATTTTTAAAAGCAATCTCAAATATTAATATTAGTAATGCTATGTATTGTATCAATAATATCTAAGATATGGTGTAATAGTAATAAAAATCAATGGGAAAGGTTGAATAGTATGTTGTATAAATAATAATCAATAACGCTTTTTTTCAATCCATATCATTTTTAATAGTTAAAAAATATATGCGATAATGTTCATAAAAAATATCAATTTGAAGTATCAATATATATATATATTATATTCTTGATACTTTTTTTTAAATCCCAATATGGGACCTTTCTAATATTTATATTATTGAGATATAAAAATATACTCTGGTTGTAGTTTGAGTATATGTACGTCATTTTTTTATGGAAGAAGTTCTATATGACAACAAGTTCTAAGATATTTTTTAGCAATAAAAATAAATTAGTTTATGTGGAATAATATATTATATAAATAATAGTTAATAATGGGAAAAATCAATCCATGCCATTTTGACCATTTAAATATATATGCGACAATGTTTCATAAAAAATCACATTGAAGCATCGACATTTTTGTTCTCATTACTTTTAAAATACCAAAATATGGGACCTTTTATATGAGAATATATTTTTCTGTTTTTTTTAAATTAAGATTGTCGAGATATAAAAATATTCTTTGTGTATAGTTTCAAGCATACTTATATCATTTTAAAATTAAGGATAGATAACTTCTAAGATATGTTATAGTAATATTTATTATTATAAATCGGTAGTGTTAAATAATATGATATATAAATAATACTTGACAATGAAAAAAAATTCAATCCATATCATTTTTCACAATTTAAGTATATATGGTAAAATATTTATTTGAAATTCAATTTGAAGCATTATATATTTAGAGGATGGGGTGCTTGCACCAAGGTGCATGTAACTTTACATGCACCGACGCTTATATCTTTCATATTTTTTTACTTTTTTGAAAAATACCACCATGTATATTCATCCATATATCCCTCCAATATGCCATTCGAATTTCGTCAGAAACAGAGACTCCTATGACCTCCATCTAGAACAGGTAATTTTAACGGTCTTAGAATTGCTGTAATCGACCTGTTCTAGATGGAGGTCATAGGAGTCTCTGTTTCTGACGAAATTCGAATGGCGTATTGGAGGGATTTATAGATGAATATACATGGTGGTATTTTTCAAAAAAGTAAAAAAATATGGAAGATATAATCGCCGGTACATGTAAAGTTGCATGCACCTTGGTGCAAGCTCCCCATCCTCATATATTTATTCTCAGTACTTTTTTTACACCCCAATATGAGACATTTTATATGAGAACATAGTTTTTAATATTTTTTTATAACTTTTAAGAATGTTAAGAACTTAAGATATAAATATATACTTTGCTTATAATTTTATATATACCCATATCTTTTTAAAATGGAAATAGTTCTATTTTTAAATTTGAAAATACAAAACTAGAAATAAAATGTATAAAGAATGAAGTAGTATTTAACTAATACATTAAATTTATTTTTAATTTTAAACTTAATATGTTATAAAATGTCTATTCTATAAAAATGAGATGATAGAATCCGCAAAGAAATAAATATGAATCGTAGGATCTATTGAAACTATTATCTTAATATATAACATATTTTCTTAATATTATATATAAAGATATATTATAAAGTTAAATATAGAATAATAAAGTGAAAATTATTAATATAACAACAACAACAACAAAGCTTTCCCACAATTAAGTATGGTCGGCTAAAAATTATTAATATATAATAAAAATATATTTATTATACATAAGTTATATATAAGATAAATTATTTAAAATATAATGAATTTTGTTTTTTAAAGGGATATCCTTAAATTTAATAAATGACAACTATGGTGGGACAACATTGGATAAAAAAATAAGTATGCTTTTTGCAACTAACTTTTCTTTTCCTACATTTATATATTTGAACTTTTATTCTTTCATTTGCTCTTATTTTAATTCTATATCTACTATTTATTGAAGACACCATTATGTTTTCAGTTATGAAAATGAAAGCATACTATTTGAAAAAAATGTACCTTCCAGAACAAAAAATTTCTTCACAATATATTCCAACTTAATTTTTTATATAATGCTTTTAATATGATCTTATATTATTACCTTTTAATTTCATAGATTACCCAAAAAGGTACTCACGCTGCAAAGCGCGGGCATGCACCCTAGTATATATATATATATATATATATGAGAAAAGAGAACTTACATCATGATGTAGGTAACTTACCTACCCTTTCCTTTTCCCATCTACATTTTTTGATTTTTTTGAAATGAAATCTAAGGGGATTTAGATTGCCATATATCACCATGCCACAATTCAAAATTTAACTTAATTCGATACTTCTATCCCATCCTTCAAGACTGTCTATTTTTAACAGTCTCATAATTGCTGAAATCGATCCCTCCAGATGGATATGTTAGGAAGGTCTATTTTGTATGAAATTTAAACACATTTTCCACTTATTATTCGAAGTAAATTTCCCCAGGGTTTCATTTCAAAAAAGAGAGAGGTGAAAAGGTGTGGGTGTTGGTAAGTTATCTACATCATGATGTAGGCTCCCCACCCTCTATATATAGGAATTATTCGATGGGTTCTACCCATTAGAGTTTTAATGAGCATCAGGTATAGGCCATACACACATATTAGCAATTGAGTGGTTACCTATTTCGAAGGATGCCATCTTTTGGAAAGATATTAATATGCTCGATGAGAAGCGTCCTTGTAACATCAAGCAAATGACGATGCTTCCTTTCTGCAACCCCATTTTATTGGGAAGTATATGCACACGATGTCTGATGGATAATGCCTTGGGTTGAAAAAAATTGAAAAGAGAATGAGTACAGAATTCCAAGGCATTATCAGTTCTCACAAATTTCACAGAAGATGAAAAAACATTTTGTACTTTAATGAGAAAAGTTTTGATAACATCTCCAGCTTCAGATTTATTACGTAATAAAAGACCCAAGACAGACGAGAAATCATCCACTGCAACAAGATAAAACATGTCCCTGATGATCCGGAACATGACTGGGACCCGGAATATCTATATGAAACAACTCAAAAATGGACCTACTGCTCCGACTTTGACAACTGGGAAATGTCGACATATGATGTTTTCCCAACTGACAACCCTCACATTGAAAGGACGAGTGAGGAGAAATCTGAGGCAGGACACGACATATTTTCTGGAGCGGGAGATGACCAAAGTGCATGTGCCACATGAAGGATGAGAGAGGTCCAAAAAGAGAAGAAATACCAATATATGGAGTTCGGGTTAAGCGATAGAGGCCACCTTGCTCACGGTCACAACCAATCACCTTGTCCGTAAGTATGGAGTCAAATTCCTAAGTAGTACCTGGGATTTACTTAAATCCCCATGTACTACAAAATCTTTTTTATTGGATTTTATCACTTGTGCTCCTCCGAGATATCGCAATATCAGTTATGCCCCTATCTTTTTGGTAATATCAGTTGTGCCCCTCACTTCTTGCTATTTTATCACTTGTGCCCCTCGGGTTAGTGACCGTCCATCCACAGTGCAAACAGACGTTAACTTTGAGGACATAAGCAGAATTAATTTTTTAAAAAAGGTTATGTGGTCATTTTATACTTTCTTCCTCATCCTCTTCTTCTTCCTCCTCTTTCCCATCCTCTTCCTCCTCCTCCTCCTCCCTCTCCGCCCCCGCCCCTGCCCCGTGCCGCCCAACTCCGCCCCAAGCTCCCCTCCCCTCCCCGGCGCCGCCCCTCCACCCCAGCCTCGAGGCCGCCCCGACCTCCCCCCATCCCCTGCGGCCCCTCCGCCCTCGCCTCCCCTCCCCGGCGCCGCCCCCTGCCGCCCCTCCGCCCGAACCTCCCTTCGCCCAGACCTCCCCCCGCCCCCTGCCCTCGCCTCCCTCCGCCCTCGCCTCCCTCCGCCCAGACCTCCCCCCGCCCCCTGCCCTCGCCTCCCTCCGCCCCAACCTCCCTCTGCCCAGACCGCCCCTCCGCCCCCTGCCCTCGCCTCCCACCGCCCCAACCTCCCTCCGCCCAGACCTCCCCCCGCCCCCTGACCTCGCCTCCCTCCACCCGAACCTCCCTCCACCCAGACCTCCCCCTGCCCCCTGCCCTCGCCTCCCTCCGCCGGTACCTCCCTCCGCCCAGACCTCCCCCCACCCCCTGCCCTCGCCTCCCTCCGCCCCAACCTCCCTCCGCCCAGACCGCCCCTCTGCCCCCTGCCCTGACCTCCCCCGCACCTCCTCCCCTCGCTGGTGCCGCCCCCTGCTCCCCCTCCCCCTGGGCTGCACCCCCTCCCCCACACGCGCGGCTGCCCTGCTCCCCCTCTCCCCTGCCCCGCACCGCCATCTCCCCTGCTCCGCACCGCGCAACCGTGCAACCGCACAACCATCGTCAACCCCCCGACCTTCCGCAACCACGCACTTCCCCCGGTCCCTGCCGCCAGCCCGCACCTCCTCCATAGCCCCGCTCCTCCTCCCCAACCCTCTTCCTCATTTGATTTTATTCTGACCATAATACCCCTCTTAACCACATCATGGTTTGAGTAATCTATGGTTATTTCAATTTTTTGACGGTTAATCTGACGGAAGGGCACAATTGATGACGGAGAAAAAAGTGAGGGGCACAACCGATATTACCAAAAAGATAGGAGCATAACTGATATTGTGATATCTCGGAGGGGCACAAGTGATAAAATCCCCTTTTTTTACTTAAAAGCTACAGAGGTGTCGCATGTTGAACATGCGACACCCCTTAAGTTTTTTTTACTCGGAAACTACATATATGTTGCATCTTCACTATGCGATATACCAGGGTATCACTGGATTTGTTTCGGGGTTTTCTACTATAGCGCATTTTAGACATGCATTATACGAGAAAACCCCTGGAACGAATCCAGGAACTTTCTCATATGTCGCATGTCCAAAATGTGTTAAAGAGACAAACCTTGGAACGAATCCAGGACTTTTCTCATATGTCACATATCCAAAATGCGCTATAGGAGAGAAACCCTGTAACGAATCCATGAACTTTCCCATATAACGCATGTTTAACATGCGCTATATTAGAAAAACCCTGGAAATTGACAGGCCAGGTCTGTATATATGAGGAGTTGAAGATGTTGGTTTGGCCCTTAGTCATCTTACGAGAAGAGACCAAACCAGGCCTGTCAATTTATATGCTTGTTTCATGTCGATGAACACGCATTCAAAGATGTATCGACGATCACAAATGTGGACTATGGACACGAAGACATTCACAAACGAAAAATATTGTGATCCAGAAAGACATTCCAATCATTTTATATATATAGATTTGTCCACGAATATACACTACATTTGTGTATCACATTAACAACTACTAGGTTTACAACTCAACGCTTTTTCCTCCGCTGGTATGTTATTGTTGAATCAGGAGGATGGAAGGGCAACAGACGGTTCGCCTCGTCGATCATGCAAAATGGTGAATAGCCAACTTGCTAACACCCTGCTGCCAACGATCTCTGCTGTAAGAGGCCCAACACCCAACAGTTCCTCGCAAGTATCTGCCCATGTTGCTCCAGGTGTTGTCTCCCCAGTAACCGCAGGTCCATCAATTCGCAGCCCCAAGATGAACGCGACATCTTGCAAGGTGATGGATATCCTCCCACTAGGCATGCAGAAAGTGTGCGTCTCCGGTCTCCATTGTTCAACCAATGTGGTCACCAAATGCCAATCTAGGGTAATGAACTCCAGTTCTGAAATGCATCCAAAGCCCGCTTGGGCTACATACGGCTGTAGGCGATCATCCAAAGGAATCCGACATACATGCGTCTCACGTCGTCGGCATCGCAACCATGAAGATTCCTACAAAAATTTTTTTAGGAAAACAAAATGAAGGAACCAAATAATTATAATTACTTACATCGTCAGCCCAGACACGACGAGAACGATGTCGCTCCTGAAGATGTAAAACGGATGGGTCAATTGTATCGGGATCCGTCTGCAATTTTAAATATTCAATGTTAGATAATACAATGTAAAAAACAACAACATAGTAAATTCGACGATGGAAAAAAGCACACTCACTCGAAGTTGGACATTTACGTCGGTTGTGACCTACGCCACCACAATTACCACATTTATTCTTATTCCTTGCCGTCGTCGACGCATTTGATGTGGATGCTTGAGAATCCCTTGCGTTTTTATTGGGACATCTACGGTGTGTTTGACCCAATATCCCACAAAAGGAACAAGTATTTTGGCGAATCACATCTCTAACATCCATTTCATTATGAATTCTTGTAGTACGTGGGCGGCCTTTGCCGCGCTTACGGTTTGAGTCCGGACGTAACTCTGGATAATCTAAGGGAGCCCATGTTTCACGATCACCGATGGGGAAAAATTTCCCTCCATAAACTTTCAACTGGTGCTGTCAGGTGTACCACTCTCCAACATAGGAATCCACTTCAGCTCGACGCTTTGAAATGACTGCAATGGCGTGGGAACATGGGATACGGAATATTTGTCACTTATTACAAGTGCATTTCCTTTGAAGCAAATTTACCGTGTACTGTTTGCGACCGCGAATACTTTAGACGTCCGTCGAGCCATGCTAGACACCTCGAACAATATTTCCGGCTGTACTTGTATTTGAGTTACTGTGTGCCCATTCGCGGCTGAAGTCCAACGTGTCAACTCTGTGGATGCATAATGCGTGAATTTTTGACCAGCAGCAATGGCTGCGCTTGCTTCTTCAGCATGTTGAATGAAGTATGACACACAATTATAAAAAGTCTTCTTGATTAACGCTGAGATTGGCAAGGAACAGGCATCTTTTAGAACAGCATTGTAGCTTTCGCTCAGATTTGTAGTCATCTGAGCAAACCTATAACCACCGTCATAAGCCAAGGTCCATTGCTCACGACGACAATCATGAGTCGAAAATCATCTACCTGCTGCATTATTCCACTCTTGTAATTTCCTCATGTATTACGCGAACTTCCTAGTTGTCGTTTGTAATGCTGCTGCTTGGACCAGGGCTTTCATGGAGCCATTTTTAAAGACGCTATTGAAGTTGCTTGCGACGTGCCTTGGTACAGAACCGCCAATATGCAAAGGGTTCTAATAAGTCCACGTCAGCATCTTTCATAGCGGCTTTTATTCCAGCATTCCGGTCAGAGATGATACATATTTGTCCAGCTCGCATGCCGATTACCCTGATGCGCACCAACGATAGAAACCACTTCCATGAAGGAGCGGATTCCTCGTCAACAATCCCGAATGCAAGGGGAACAATATATTTATCCCGTCAATCCCGCAAGCAATGAGCAATTTCTGTTTGTACTTCTCATATAGGTGTGTCCCATCAATACTAATCAGAGGGCGACAATATTTGAGTGCCTCAATTGAAGGCCCGAATGCCCAAAAGCAACGTTCAAATCTACGGCAAAGTGGTTTTCGAGGATCAGGATGGTCGCTGTATTCAATATCAATTTCAGTCCCAGTAATAGCAGCCTTCATTGCTGATGCAAATCGATTTTCGCGGCGTCGAAATAAATATATTTTTTTTGGGTGGTGGATTTTTGGTAGAAGAACGAGATGGGTTGAGAAGAGAAATTGGATGGGTTGAGAAGAGAACTCGCCGGGAATACGAGGGGTTGAAGGAGGAGAACCGCGGAGATCGCGTGGAGGGAGAGAGAGAGGGAGAGGGGATAGAGATAACAATCTCAATTTCTAATTCATAATTGACTCCCTCAAAACAATGGACTACCCTCTCTTTATATAGGAGAGAGGGGTTTACAAAAATAGTAAACTAAATTAAATTGACAACCGACTTGCCTAATTAGACTCTAACAACTTCTAATTGACCTCTAATTACTCTAATTAGACTCTAATTAATTAATTGACCGAAATTGCAATTAAAATCTACGAAATAACGTTGAGATCACAGGCGATCTCAATTATTCAATTAGACATTTACGACCATTAAAAACGTAATTAAAATTGACTACTAATTAATTAGATAAATGTGGCCCTATAATTTGGGGTCACGCTGCATCAACTCTCCGCCGCTTTAAAAATTCGTCTCCCGACGAATTGCTTGATGTAGATGCGTGCTAGAGAATTCATCCTTGAACCGTAGCTTCAAATGCCCTCAATGAGGTCTTTTTCAATGTTACGTTTGTAGTCCTTTTCAATAGAAGGGCGCCCCTGCAATTTTCGCACCCCTTTATTTTTCTCTCCTTTCATGATGCTTTGGACCTTTCTGTAAATGGAAAACTTATCCAATTTGATTTTGCAATTTTTCCCATTAACCATCCAATTCCCAAATCTCATGGATTCGGTTCCTGGGAATGGCGATAGGGTTCTTGTCCACAAAAGGAGGCGGCGTGAATTCGGTGCCCAAGGGCGGCGTCGACCTGGGCGATGCAGGTTGGGGCTCGTGGTTGCGGTCCTGCGCGCGCGGGGCTGAGGGCGATCGCGCGAAGTTTCTCGCTGGAGGCGGCGTGGGTGGAAACGTAGAGAGGGAAGGGCGGCGGTACGGGTAGCGCGAGGGTGGGGAGGCGCTTTTGTGGTGGCAGGGACTGAGATGGGAGGAGGAGGCGTCGGGAGGATGGAGGTTGGGAAAGGGAGAGAGGGCGCCGAGGCGAGGCGGCGCTGGAATGGAGAGAGGCGGCGCGGGAGGGGAAAGGAGGTGGCGCGGGGAGAAGGGATGAGGCGGCACTGGAGGGGTTGGCGGCGTGAAGCGGGGACGAAGGGGGAGGCATTAAGGGTTTGGGCCGAGAAGAAGCTCGGGGGAAGAGGGGGTTCGGGGAGAGAGGCATGAAAGGCGGCGGCTGAGGGTAGGGCAAGGGAGAGAGAAGTATCGGGGAGAGAGAAAACGTGAGACCGAGAGGGAGATGGGGGGCTTGGGGTTGTGTTGGGGATTACCTGGGAGGGATGGGATGGTGCCGGGGTGGTTGGAGAGGGCTGCGGGGTCGCTTCCGGCGACGGATTTGATTCTGGAAAGTGCTGGACAGCGGCCGATTCATTGATTTTTTCTTCTAAAACGATCTGGACAGCAGCCGAATCGTCTTTTTCGGCGATGTTTTCTTCATCGGTTAGCGCGTCCAGCCATGCTTGAACCTTCAAGGATGCCGTAAGACACTTTTTGTACTTCCGTTGACGCGAACGCGCATGCGGCCCATGAGAAATGCGGTTGAGATCAAGCTTGAGACGCCAATATGCCACGGGATCGTTGAATCGTAGGAACGACTCAATGTCCATGCTCTTATACCAATTGATGCAAATCGATTTTCGCGGCATCGAAATAAATATATTTTTTTTGGGTGGTGGATTTTTGGTAGAAGAACGAGATGGGTTGAGAAGAGAAATTGGAAGGGTTGAGAAGAGAACTCGCCGGGAATACGAGGGGTTGAAGGAGGAGAACCGCGGAGATCGCGTGGAGGGAGAGAGAGAGGGAGAGGGGATAGAGATAACAATCTCAATTTCTAATTCATAATTGACTCCCTCAAAACAATGAACTACCCTCTCTTTATATAGGAGAGAGGGGTTTACAAAAATAGTAAACTAAATTAAATTGACAACCGACTTGCCTAATTGGACTCTAACAACTTCTAATTGACCTCTAATTACTCTAATTAGACTCTAATTAATTAATTGACCGAAATTGCAATTAAAATCTACGAAATAACGTTGAGATCACAGGCGATCTCAATTATTCAATTAGACATTTACGACCATTAAAAACGTAATTAAAATTGACTACTAATTAATTAGATAAATGTGGCCCTATAATTTGGGGTCACGCTGCATCAATTGCATGCAATAAATAAGGCATTTCAGCGTATGACTTCTTCCAGTCACCAAATACAATTCCGATGGCCTTCCTCCGAGCATCCCAAGCCCTTTTCTTTGTAACCCAGTAGTTGTATATCTCGTGGATGTGAGCTCTACAACTTGAAACACGAACATTAGGGTCATCCTTAACAAATGTTAGCAATGATCTGAACATGAATTTGTAGTCCAACTGAGGGTGATCCTGATTAACTGTTGGGTTAATACAAGTGTGTGCCCCAACAACCTTGGAGATCACCCACAGTCCATCAAATTTCCTAAAATATCCTCGTAAATACCAAACACAACCATTCGATCTCTGCGTGCAAAAAGCCGACCATATCAAGCTGGTGGATATCTTCACAATGAAGTCATAGTGTGCCAGAATGTGGTACTTCTTGACGGCGTAAACCAAATCTTCTCTACATTTGAATGTTCTACCCTTGCGTATATCGTCAGCGATACCATCAAGTCTAGACTTCTCTCGAATGTCGTCTTCATATGTTGAACGAGTATTTGATCCTGGGCGTAATAGTATGCGTGCTTTGTTCATCAGCTGGGATCTCTTCGTCCACCGCATCATCGTCGACATCTTCGCTACCTTCTTCCAGGTCATCATCGGTCCCCCAAGGGATGAAATCATCCAAAGCATGGTTTACCTCTCGCAGCAACGAGTCACTCATGCCCAATTCCCGATCCGTGCATGCTTGCGGTATAGGCGCATCAGCGTCAAAGTAGGGTTCCATGCTAGGGACAACTATTAGTTGTATGCATGTGAAATTTGTTGGTTGTGTGCTACGGACAACTGCTGGTTGTATGCTCGGGACAACAGACGATCCATTGTTAGTCACAACATTGGGGACTTCGCTCACAGATACATCTTCAACAATAATGTCAGTAGGTATCGATTTCCCAATGGTTCGAGCATACACAAGAACAACCTGCACATCATCATCATCGACAATAGATGAAAATGATAGTTCCTCCCCCGAGCCTCGAGGGATGCGATGTAATAATCAGATTTTTTGACTATTGGCATCGAGGTTGAACTTACGGTAAACCAAGTTCATCATCTCATCTAACGTCATATTAGGCATTAGCACAAACCCCCTAACGTTGATCGTCAATCCGCCAATGAGTGTACCCCTTAAATGAAACATACAATACAACGTCTCCATTCTGACCTAATACGTGACACAACGTACAAGTAAACAAAATACATTCATGAAATTAAGAATAATATGCATATGATATAAACAATCATCTCAAGAAAAAAAATTACCAAGTCTAAGGTAATGCGACAACGGCTTAGCCCTAGTGGGAGGCGGTGGCGGCTAGGACGGTGCCGACCAAGGAAACTACGGAAAAGGAGTATTCCGCGAGGCAAGGAGTGATCAAAATGAACGTTTTTGAGAGAGAGGGAGGTCACAATGGGCGAGTGGCGCAGTGGCGGGTCGCGGGCGGCAAGGGCACAGTCGCTGGACAGCGTGGGGGAAATGGGAAGGCCGATACACGCGGTCCTTATTTAGGCCTTATATCGCATATTCAAGATGCGTTTTATATATCGCATAGCGAAGATGCTACATACATGTAGTTTCCGAGTAAAAAAAAACTTAAAGGGTGTCACATGTTCAACATGCGACACCTCTGTAGTTTTTAAGTAAAAAAAGATTTTGTAGTACCTGTGGATTTAAGTAAATCCCATGTACTACTTAGGAATTTGACTCCGTAAGTATGTCCTGAAATACAAGTGAAGATGGGTCATAAAATAACTCGATGATATAAATCCTTTGTAATATGACTAATAGATAATAAGTTCATAGAAAAGTTAGGTGCATGCAACACATTCTGTAAATGAATAGAGGGCGTCATACTAATCTCCCCCTGTCCTGTAATTGGGAAATGAGTCCCATCTGCAATAACCACCGTGCTTCCTGGAGGAACATGTTTGTATGTTGTAAGTTTATCCCTGTCTCCACACAAGTGATGCGTGGTACCAGAGTCCATAATCCATTCAACTACATCGGATCCACAACTGCTAGTGAGCGCATAAGTACTACCTGAAGTACTAGATGAGGCTGAAGCAGCCACATCAGAGTGACTCTCAGAGGCTGAGGAAGACATGGTAGGAATGGTTGGAGGTATACTGCCCCTCAATCGTGCTACAAGATCATCAAACCGTTGATTTATAGAAGAGGCAGCTTGAGGCTCAATCTGCTCAGCCACACGAGCAGAGGCAGGAAATCCATGCTTAGAGCAGCATGTATCTTCGGTATGTCCAGAATGATGGCAAAAATGCAGGGCTGATGAACACGACCTCCATTGCCGCAAGATCCTCGTCCACGAAACTGAGAAGAACCTCCTCAACCTCGAGAGGCAGCCATCGCTGAAGAAGTCTGACTGGCAGTGGAAGATGGAATAATGATCCGAATGAGCTTACGGAAGGCTTCCTCCATCAGAGGAATAGTAGAGTCTGCCAAAATCTGAGAACGGGCCGCCTCATACTCAGAATCAAGTGCTGCCAGGAACACATCAACCATGAGGGCATTCCGATATGTCTTCTGCTGCTCAGAGGTAGATGACAGAGGCATGAAGCTATAGTGCTTCTCAAACATCCCACACAAGGATGTATATAGTGAGTGGAGAGGTCGTCCATTCTGCTTGATAGTAAAGATATCATGCTGGAGCTGTAGAATCTTTGTATTCTTCGCTTGTGAATAAGTGGCAGCAAGAATATCCCACATCGCCTTGGTTGTGGGTTGATGGAGTATATCATTGGCGATCTTTAATGCCAATGTACCTGAAAGCTAAACCTTGGCATATGCATCGTCCGCCTCCCATGAGGCATTAACCCTAGTCTTCTCGGCCAGTTCTTCTTCGGTAAGAACGTGTTTCTTACTTGTAGACTTCATCATGCTCATGAACTGTATAGTCCACCGTTCATAGTTTGACCCATCCATCTTTACTCTAGGCGCAGGACCTCTGAAGTCGCCTATGGAGGGAACCTCGACTTTGCTTTCTAACATGACGACTCGAGAAGACTAGAGATGAAGAATAGACACGGGCTTGTCTACACTGACATAGAGAGATATGATTGCATGTGTAGACTCATGTAACTAGTCTCATCAAACAAAAAAAACTCGGCGACGACGCTTTTAGAGGAAGGTGGCGGTGCTCGTGGAAAGAGGAGAGGCTGGGCGGCGGTGCAACCCACGTGAGAGAGGGGCGACGGTACAACCCGCATGGAAGGGAGGGGGCTACAGGACCTCGGGCGGCGGCGCAATCCGCATGAAGAGGGCCGTGAGGGTCCATGCGCCAGGGGCGGCGACGCCCTGCGTGGGCAGGTGCAGGCGACTGTGGCAGACGACGGTGCCCTGCGTGGGCAGGGGTAGGCAGCGCTCTGCGTGGAGAGGAGAGGAGAGGAGGGGGGGCTTAGGGATAGGGTTTCAGAGCTCTGGTTTAGGACCGCCGCTCTGATGCCATGTTGGGGAAAAACGAAAAGATGTTTATTCCTTGAGCCCTAGGCTCTCCTATATAGGGAGAGACCTATGAACAAATTACATAGAGTAGACAGAAGATTTGAAAAATATATAAGGTACACAAATATAAATGTTAGAAAATAGGATGCGGAAGCGAAATTGATAAACAGAGCATAAAGAAAGAAATAATAATCTTGGAACACAAGAATTTTACGTGGAACCCTACTACCTAAGGAGCGGGATGAAACCGCGGGAGAGGCCCTCAAAGGGGCGGATATTCTATTTCTTTTTCTCTATGGATACAGGAGGTCTGGGGCTCCTTATATAGCCTCCATAGAGCCTCCAAGTCCCACCACTGGTAGATGTGAGACTAAACTCAGTGATGGGGTAAATGGATCCTGAAGAGATCCATTTACCCATCTACAACTTAACATGCGCACAACCAAATACTCCAACACCCCCCTCAAGCTGGAGCATGCAATGCTCAGCTTGGACAAACATGAAGAAACTCAACTCACGCCACATGACACTACAGACAATATCAACTCAACGCGCGCAACTGTCGACTGCTGTCGAGGATGTTGCTTCTCATGCTATGCAGGCGAGGAGGACGAACAGGGCTAGAGTGTGAGTCAACTAACGGACTCGGAATCTGACCATCGAGTCTGAAACTGCGCCTGTAGCCTCCTTGTCGGAGATCTGGGTCTTTCCCATCTGGCTCAGAGAATGATACTCTGCTGTGGAGTACCTATTATACCACATGAAAACCCTTGCCTACATGACATAGGGAATGGCCCTCTACTTTGGAGTCCCTATAGCTCACATAAAAACTCTGGCCGAAACTCCAAGAATGATGGAGACCATGACAAAGGATGGAAAGCGTGTGCACATTTGGAAAGAAGACCACATCTATGTGCGTGTTTGAAATTGAGGTCTCGGAAACTTCTGAACGTCGAGTCTGATCAACTGAAGAACTGTAGAGTCTGAGAAAATCTGGCCGATCTGACATCTGAATCTGCAACAGGACCTGTGACTCTGCATAATACTCTCCCTTTCTCCCATACTGATCGGAATGACAATCGTCGACCGAGTTGGGAGAAGAGAAAATAATATATAAATATGGGGATGAACAAAATCAATTAGCCGATCACAAATTTTTCGGCTTCTCAAATCATCATCATTTTTTTTAAAGCCGTTTCATCCTTATTTTTACGGCTTTTGCAACAAATTTTAATATCATATTTTTTTGCCAATATACATACGACTTTTAATTGTACGCGCCTCTTTTCTTCCTCTTTTTTTGAATCGGATTTTTTAAAAGAAATCTCTCATTTTTTTACCTCTCTCTCTCTTTAACTGCTCTCCCCCCTTTTTTTATTTGTGCCGTACATCACAAGCCCACTTGGGCCTGCCTCCCAAAAAGGGAAACAAAATTCTTCTCCCCCCTTTTTTGTCGTACGACCGACACGGTCCTGGCAAAATAATTTTTCTAAAAACGAGCAATTGGGCCCCCCACTTTATCTCTTGGTCTGCTAGGGTTTCCAGCCCTCGTTCACACAGCCGCCGCCCCCAATGGGGAGGGGGTTACTGTTCATGCCGCCGTCGCTGAAGTCTGAAGATCGGGAGAGAGAGAGAGAGTCGCAGGGGTGTGCCTGGAAGGACTTGGACAAGCCGCGCCTGGGAAAAACGCCACCATCGCATGGGTGGATTCATGCAAGGAGGAGGAGAAGACCTCCTGCGGCACCTGGGGAATGACCTGCGCGAGGAGAGATATGCTTCGTCTGTGCGCGGTGTCGCAGATTCTGGAGATCCGGCCTTGGATCGAGAGGGATCTCGCCACCTGGAAGCGGCGATGAGAGGAGGAGAAGCCGCCTGAGCTTCAGTGGCTTGCAGGCGGCGCTGCCAATTAGTAGGTGCAGTTGAGGTGTGCCGCATTCTCGGATAGAAGAGATGCCTGATCTGGGCTCTGTCAATTGGAAGGGGGATTCGTACGAGCGGCGCCGGCTGGAGGACCCCCTTGACGGGTCTGGATCGTTGGAGGATCCCCGACGGCGCATCTGGAGACACATGTGCGCGAGGAGGGCCGCCGCTTCAAGCTTGGATCGTCTGGTCTGGATGGCGTGCGAGAGGTGCGACTCCTTTGCGGCTGGAGTTTGGATATTCGTCACCTGGGCTGGACCAGATTCAGATGCATCTGAAGAATATCCTCACATGGAGAGATGCATCGCACGGGGAGAGAAGTGCGCGGCCTGTAGCACACGTGGTGGATCTTGAACGTCGCCTCTTGTAGAACTGCGCCTGTTGTTGGGGCTTCTTCGCCATCTGGAAATGCCGTGCGTGCGCAAGAAGTGCCATCATCGATAGGCTCGCCGCAAGGAACATAAGCGGAGTTTCATGAACCCTAGAAATTGAATCTTCAACAGAATAATGATCTTCAAGAACCACGAACAATATGTCGAGACTCGATACAAAAAAAATAAATAATGTAAAACTCCTCGAGAATCGAACCCGTTCTGATACCATGTTAGAAAATAGAATGCGGAAGCGAAATTAATAAAAAAAGGATAAAGACAGAAATAATAATCTTGGAACACAAGAATTTTACGCGGAAGCCTACTCCCTATGGAGCGGGATGAAACCATGGGAGAAGCCCTCAAAGGAGCGGATATTTTATCCCTTTTTCTCTATAGATACAGGAGGTCTGGGGCTCCTTATATAGCCTCCACAGGGCCTCCAAGTCCCACCACTGGTAGATGTGGGACTAAACTCAGTGATGGCGTAAATGGATCCTGAGAGATCCATTTACCCATCTACAACTTAATAGGCGCACAACCAAATACTCCAACATAGAATATATCTCGACAGTTATTATATTTTTTATTGCATAATCCGTATATTCTTCCACATATACTTCCTCATATCCGCTTATTCGTTTCAGACCTGACCAAACGAATACCACATACCGACTTTCTGAACCTTGACTCAAGTAATAGATTAACATGTAATTAGTAATATATTCTCGTTATTTACGTTTAATATGGAAATGTTACTTTAAAAAAGAAGTTATTAAACGCATGCATATAAGGAAAAACTAATTTATAAATAAATGGAATGCTTCGTTGACGAAAAAAGAAAAAGGGAAAAATATTACATAAATAAGTGCTATTCTCATTACATACCCAATAGTATTATCGACCATTTATTATGGTATTACTGATTTCGCGACAAGCATTTACTTGACCAATGTATATATATTATTGAATTCTGTATACGGTAATATTATGAATGCAAATTACGGATCATTGTTTTGGTATTATTGATCTCACAACAACTGTTTACTTGAGTATATATATATATATTACATATCTAAGTGTTTGGATCTCAATCTTCTGCACGAAATCATTGATCTGAATATTTTCTTTCCAAAATCATCTTCCTTTTTTAGGATACGATATAATTAAGAACATAGTTATTGTTAAACACGTATATGGTCTATAATGGGAAATATAGTTATTGTTAATACACGTGTATGGCCTAAAATTGATACTCATCAAGACTCTAATGAGCACATGGCCCATTGGATAAGTCCTCTCTCTCTCTCTCCACACAAACACAGACATATATGAGAAAAGGGAACCTACACCATGCTGTAGGTAACTTACCTACATCCATCCCTTTTCCTATCTTTTTTTTTGATTTTTGAAATAAATCATTAGGAGATTTAGAGCACAATATATTACAATGACATCATTCAAATTTCAAATTAATTCAAAACTTCTAACTTATCCATCAAGACCATCAAATTTCAACGATTTCGGAATTGCTGAAATCGATCCCTCCCGATGGACATGTTAGGAATGTCTATTTTCCACGAAATTCGAAACACATATTCTACTTAATATTCTTAGTAATCTCTCATAGAGTCACAACAACAACAATAAAGCCTTTTCCTATATTAAGTAGGGCCGGCTACTTGGATTCTTTGCCTCCATTTAGATCTATCTTGGGTCATTCTCGGGCTTAGATCCATAAAACTAAGATCCATTCGTATAGTCTCATTTCAACACTTCTTGGGCCTTTCTGGCCTTCTCTTAGTCAGCTTAACATCTCAAAACTCGCATCTCCTCACCGGTGCATCAGCTGGCCTCCTTTGTAAATGGTCACCTTTAACGATTCTCTGGCATCTTATCCTCGATTTGAGCTACACCAACTTTCTTTCTGATGGTATCATTCCGAATCCGATCTTTACGTATGTGTCCACACATGCACATTAGCATTTTCATTTATGCTACTGCCATTCTCTCCACATGTCTGTGATTCACAGGCTAACATTAAGATCCATAGAGCATAGCAAGTCTCACAACTGCTTTGTAACAGTAAAACTTTCCTTTGATTTTCAAAAGATTTTTCTTATCACAAAGAACATTAGAGGCTCCTCTCCACTTTAGTCAACATGCATTTATTATATTTCTAACAATTCCATCAATTTCCTCATTATGTTGCAAAATAGATCCCAAGCATGATTTCAGATTTCACAAAATGTCGACGAAATTTCGCAGAAATTTTGATTTCGACATGGGACTGGAATTTCGAGCGAAATGCCGATATAAGAGCCTTCCTTCACAAAAGTTGCTCGTTTTGGGCAAAATGTCATCGAAATTTACTGAATTTCGACGAAATTTCAGTGAAATTTCATTTCAACATGGTATCGATATAATACCCGATATTGAAAATTACAAGCATGATCCCACATATCTAAAAGAATCTCTCTTCTGAATGTTATTGTCACCAATCTTCACCTCGATTCCTTTACAATTGCTTCCATCATAAGATGTAGTAGGTGTAGACAAGTTACCTATGGATTCATTTAAAAATCAAAAAAATAGAGGGGAAAAGATGTGGGTGCAAGTAAGTTACCTACATTATGATGTAGTTTCCCCAACCTCTATATATATCACCATTCTCGTCATCTAAGTGAAGTAAGCATATTGTCAAGGTTGTCTTTGTCCTTGTATATTCTTCTTGTCAAAGAATGTGAGATTTCAATTAATACAAATTGAATGTTGCTTACTCCAACTTGAAAAGGAACATTGTAAATAATGATGAGTTGAGTTCATTGGATAAGGGGGACTTGCGAACGATTGATCTATTGTTTTTAGTGTATGGTCGTGTGTTTAGTACATATCCCCTTTTAAGAGAATTTGAGTCCTCAATCGAATGACCGTGTACTTCATGTTTCAGTGAGAGGAAATAATAAAAAAAACAATTATTAGGCTGCTTCACCCGTGCAGTAAAATTGTTGTCTACCATTATGAACCGCATTATATTGTAATCTTCTAGGTGCTAATGTTGTTATGATTTTTTCTTGTTTACTATTTAATCGACATTTTGAAGTCAATGTCAACACCTTAATCTTGAAGTGATAATTGAGACGATTGAGTGAAGAAAAAATTGGGTAAATTGTTGAGATATTAGTTATTTTTATTTCTTTTGTTTATTCCCTATTCTTCATGTATTCTTTATTTAATTGACCCAACGGCTCTCTCCTCTATATAAGAGAACCCCATGGCCTCGTGAATAAGCAAGTCATTGTTTTCTCTCAATATGGTATCAGAATGACGATCCTATACCGGAGTTCGAGTACCCCACACGTGTGCTAGCCCCCACCCAGTAGCCCTTTGTGCCTCCTCGTGCCTCCGTGCACCAACAAATGTCGCTGGTAACGCAATCCAGCACTGATGTGCTGCTGTATGCCACCCAACACAAAACCCGAGGCCTTCGTGCACCAACAACGTTGCTGCCGGTCCCTCACACTGCCATATTGATGTGCCTCCGTGCACCTCTACGACCCCTTCCCGCACCGTATACAACCCCCGTGGCCGATTCATTTCCTCTCCGACGTCGAACTATGGTATGAAATGGTTTGACTTTGACCGAAAAAAGGTGATTTCAGACCTATAAATTACCTTTTCAGTTCTAGCACAGATCGAAGAGTGGAGGGGATGGTTGTATGAAGCGACACATACAACCAATCCTCTATACGATCGTGTAGACTTGCTCGGATCGGTCTACATCCCCAGTCGAGTTCCATTTCATCCTTCTTTTTCATCATGTCAGAGAACAAGGGTGACATCTTTTCTTTCTTCGGTACTTTCAAGGGATCGGCTCCCATCGTGAAGATAAACGGGACCAAGTATGAGCTGTTGTCTATGCAGTTTATGACCCTTATGCAGTGCAATAATAGTGATCACATTCATACTGAGCCTGAGTTGACAGATAAGACCGGGGACAATGCTTTGTGGAAACAAGATGACACGTATGTATGTGTTTGGCTCTCTAGGACCTTCATTACGGAGATCACCAATGACATTGTGAACCCGCCCACCGCCAAGGCGAAGTGGGATATTCTGGGAGCTACATATGCGCAAGCAAAGAATGAGGATAAGATTCTTCAGCTTCAGTTGGATATATACACGGTCAAGCAGAATGGTCGTCTCTGCATACCTTCTATTCTTCACTTCGAGGCATGTTTGAGAAGATTTACAGCTTCATGATGGTTACTACTTCCACGGAGCAGCAGATGACATACGTGAACTCCTCGATGGTCGGAGTTTTCTTAGTAGCCCTAGATACAGAATATGAGGTATCACGTGCACAACTTCTTACAGGTGCGACCGTACCTCTCATGGAGGGACATACAATCGCCTCAACATGCTTCTTATCCCACCCGTTGCCACCAAACAAACCTCCTTAGCGATGGATGCATCTCACGGTAGAGGAGGTTGTACATAGTTCAGAGGGTGTGATCCCCGTTGCATAGGTGGTGGATGTCAGTGTGACCCCTGCACCTACTATCGTCGCACATGTCACTCTGAGGATACATGCTATCAGAAGCATGGCTACCCCACATCTGCTTGTCTGTCCGAGCAGATTGAGCCTTTAGATAGTTCAACTCCTCATGCAGATCCCAACCTTGATGATATTGTTTCTTTTCTGAGGGAGATAACGACTCCTGTTGCTAGCACCACTACAGGTTCCCCAGATATCGCAGTTGTTGCTAAAGCCTCTTTGAGCTCCTCGAGTATAGCCTATGCTTTTACCAGTTGTAGTAGAGCATACATGATGGAGTGGATCATGGACTCTGGTGCTTCTTACCATATGTGTGGAGACATCACAGATCTGTTCTTATAGATCTATACCTCCTGTTAGATGGGTTGTTATTGCGAATGTGGTTCACTTATCCATCACAGGACAGGGGGAGGCGATATCATCCATGCACCTGTAGATTGTTTTATATGCTCTTGACTCTCGGATGAACTTGCTTTCTATTAGTTAGATTACAAAGGATATGCATTGTTCTCTCCTCTCTTGTGTTTCAGGACGTACGCACATGCAACATGATTGGATGTGGCTGTGAGTAGCTTGGGCTCTACAGACTGGTCCAACCTCCTCATGCTGGTGCTTTTACTATTCCCACTGGATTCGTCTCACCATACTAGTAGCATCTTTGGTTTGGCCACCTTCCTTTGCAGAGGCTGTGTCATGTCTTCACACGGATTTCGCCGCGATCTTCCTTCAAGTGCGCGGCTTGCCAGCTTGGGAAGCACCACCGTTCGTCTTTTCCTGGTCGTTAGAGTTGTAGCAGTACTCACCAGGGACACCATTATTTGAGTTTATTCACTTAGATATTTGGGGTCCCAGTCGTGTTCCTGATCACTAGGGACACCGTTTTTATCTTGTTGCTGTGGATGACTGCTTTAAACTTTCTTGGGTCTTTCTATTAAAAAATAAGTCTGAAGCTGGGTTTATTATTAAATTATTTATTAATGAAATAAAGAATATTTCCTCTGTTACTATCAAGTTTTTGCGCTCTGACAATGCTTTAGAGTTCTGTACTTTACGGATATCTGAGTTCCTCGGATCTCTAGGCATCATACACCAGACCTCGTGTGCCTACACATCCCAGCAGAACGGTGTTGCCAAACGCAAACATTGTCATTTACATGATGTAACCCCAATCTTTTTGATCCAGAGTTGTGCTCCTCACTCTTTCTGGGGTGATGCGATCTTCATTGCTTGCTACTTGGTGAACCACATGCCATCTTCTATTTTAGAAGAAAAGGTTCCTTTCTCGATTGCATTTTTCGAGAAGGACTTGTTCTCCCTTACACCCGAGTATTTGACTATGTTGCCTTTGTTCACAATCTGACACTTGGTCGTGCCAAGCTCTCTCTTCGAGCGGTCAATCACGTCTTTGTAGGCTACTCTCGTACCTAGAAGGGATACTGTTATTTTGACCCTCTTTGACGGAAATACATTGTCAGTGCTGATGTCACCTTCTTTAAGTCTGTTATGTATTTCTCTCCTACACGTGACATGTTGATTCCAACTGACTCATGTGAGGAGGTATACATGCCTCTTCCTATGCCTGCAGTTCCTCTACCACCTTTAGTGCCTCCACCACCACCTCTAGTACTCACATCTGCTCCTGTGGTTACCCTTGGACCTCCATCCAGTATCTTGGCCCAGCTCTTGCCACGTGTCTTTGTTCGTAGGCTTCACACAGTTTCCTCTGCTTATGGGCCTTCCTCATCATCCAACACGTCCCATGTATGTAATGAGCACATTGTTTCTACTGATGGCACTAGTGATTTGTCTATGCAGTATGGTTCATCACAGGATGAGCAAGCGCCCTCTTAGGAGGGTAGTTTACATGTTCAAGAGGAGACATATGATCTAGATGTTCCTGTTGCTCTGTGGAAGCAGAGACGTACTTGCGCTACATATCCTCTTGCAACCCATGTGTCCTTGGACCGACTTTCAGAGGACTTCAGGAGATTTATTGTGGTATTATCAGTCGTGGAGATACGACGATCGTATCAGGAGGCCATACAGGACATCAAGTGGCGTCTTGTCATATAGGAGGAGATGGCAACGATACAGTCGTGTGGTACATGGAGCATTGTTACAGCTCCTATAGGAGCATCTGTTGTTGGATGCCAATGGGTGTTTATGGTAAATTACCGAGCAGATGGCAGCGTGGCTCGCTACAAGGCGAGACTTGTGGCTTGTTGGTTCACCGAAATATATGAGGTGGACTATCAGGCTACTTTCTCTTTAGTATCTCAGCATTCAACACTGCGTATTCTTCTTTCTGTTGTAGTGATGCAAGTCTGGCCCCTATATCAGCTTGATGTGAAGAATGCATATCTCTATGGTGGCTTACAGGAGGGGGTCTACATGCAGTAGCCATCTGGGTTTGCTACTGAGGGGGAATGCCAGAAAGTTTGTAGGCTTCATAAGACGATCTATGGCCTTAAGTAGAATCCAGGAGCATGGTTTTAGAAGCTCTCGGATTTGGTGGAGCAACATCAATTCGTGAGATCCAAATCCGATCATTCCTTATTTGTTCAGAGGACTCAGAGAGGTACAATTGCCACACTTGTTTATCTTGATGATATCATTGTTACAAGGGATGATGAGGAAGGCATCCATGTCGCTACGTATTTCCTCAGTTAGCATTTTGTGACCAAGGTCCTTGACAGTCTAAGCTACTTCCTTCGACTGGAGTTTGGCAAGAACTATCGAGGTCTTGTGGTGACCCAGAGAAAGTACGTTACATCTTCTCTCTGAAACATGCATGGAAGATTGCATGCTTGCCACTACTCCCATGAACCTAAGAATAAAGCTGTATATTGATGACACTGAGGAGGTAGGCAAGAGGAGGTATATGGAATGGAGTTCATTGGGAAGCTCCTATACATGACCATCACAAGGTCAGATATATTCTTTGCAGTATTCAAAGTGAGTCAGTTCATGGAGCAATTTAGACAGACACATGGATGCAGGCCATATGATTTTAAGGTATCTGAAAATCACACATGACACTAGTCTTCTATTCAGTAGAGGTACATCTCTTGTCGTTACAGCTTGTGCATATGCAGATTAGGACATGAAATCTACCTCTGGTTCTGCAGTATTCATATGGAGTTCCTTGGTGTCATGGAAGAGCAAGAAGCAATGACCTCTAAATCCAGTGTAGAATCAGAGTAAATGGCCATGACACGTGTTAGTACATAGATGATGTGGGCCGGATTTGTTTTTACCAACCTAACAGTTGAGATGCGTCTTCCCATGCACCTCCAATGCGACAACTGGGCTGCTTTCTTCATTGCCAAACCCAGCTTTCCATGAAAGGACCGAGCATATCAAGATGGATTGTCAGTATGCTCGAGACATGATTCAAAGGGGCTTCATCTCCAGCACTCATGTTAACTCAGGATATTAGGCAACAAACGTGCTTACTAAGGCCCTTGCTAGGGAAGCTTTTTCAGAGATGTTGTTCCAAGCAAAGTGTGATTGATATCTACGCTCCAGCTTGAGAGTGAGTCTTGAGATATTAGTTATTTTTGCTTTTTTTATGTATTCTCTATTATTCCTATCTTCTTTATGTATAACCCACGGATCTCTCCTCTATATATGTGAACGCTACGGCTTCATGAATAAGCAATTCATTATTTTCACGCAACATAAAACGATCGGTCGACTGGCATTAGACTATCAGTCTTAGTAATAGAGTTGATTGAATAATATAAGATTGAAATTAATCAATCGAACATGATGTTCCGGTAAAGATTCAATCTTACGCTATGGTTGGCTAATATTACTAACTGCCGACTGTACTGCCAACTGTCGACCAATTAAGATTGGTCAGCTGGAAAACGTTCAACTTGTTATTTAGGATGCGGTTAATCAACATGTTGAAGTCAATGTCAAAACCTTAATCTTGAAGTGATAATTGAGACAGTTTGTTAGAGCGAACGAGTGAATTGTTATTCCATAGAACCCTAGGCTCTCTTATATAGAGAGAACCCATGGGTAAATTACATAGAGGTCCAAGAGAAAAATAGAAAATGAGAAACAATACATCATAACATAATCTTCTACACTCACCCTCTAGATGGAGCATAGATGTCAATCATGCTCAGCTTGGAAGAACATCTCTGAAAAGGTCCTCTGAGCAATGTCTTGGTAAATATATCAGCAGTCTGATCCTCTGAACTAACATGTGAAGTAGAAATCAAGCCCTTCTGGATCATATCTCTAGTGTAGTGGCTGTCTACTTCGATATGCTTCGTTCTTTCGTGAAATGCTGGATTGTTGACAATGAACAACGCTGTTTGATTGTCACACTGGAGCCGCATGGGTAAAGGAACATTTACATGCAAGTCTTCTAATACAGCTCGAACCCACATCATCTCCGTGCTTGCTTGTGCCATGGCTCTATATTCGGATTCAGCACTAGATCTTGCCACAACGGTTTGTTTCTTGCTTTTCCAAGAAACCAGAGAGCTCCCTATAAAAACGACAAAGCCTGAAGTAGACTTACGATCCTTTGGATACCCTGCATAGTCTGCGTCTGCACAAGCTGAAATGGATAAATCTGTGTTCTTTCTTAATAGCAATTCTGAACCTGGAGAAGACTTTAGGTATCTCAATATCATGTATAGGGCTTCCATATGAACTTGTCTAGGCTGCTCCATGAATTGACTCACCCGGCTTACTGCAAAAGCAATATCAGGTCGAGTTATAGTGATATAAAGAAGCTTACCCACCATTTCTCTGTATCTTCTTTTGTCCACCTCTACAGTATCATTGTCATACAGTTTCATACTTGGGTCCATAGGAGTGCTCGATGGTCTACAACCAACCATTCCTGTTTCAACCAGGAAGTCTGTAATGTATTTCCTTTGGGTCATCACTAGACCTTGTGCATTTCTTGCAATTTCCATCCCCAGAAAATATCTTAGGGTACCAAGATCCTTCGTAACAAACTGACGGCCCAAGAAAGCTTTTGTCATCTCTATTCTATGAACATCATCTCCTGTAACCAGAATATCATCAACATAGACCGTGACAGCAACTGTACCTCTGGAGGTCTTCTGAATGAACAACGAGTGATGCGCATTTGACCTTTCGAATCCCTGTCGTTCAATTAGGTGAGAAAGCTTCTGGAACCACACCCTTGGACTCTGTTTAAAGCCATATATTGCCATGTGAAAGTCTACACACCATGTGAGTCTCCCCCTCAGCAGTAAACCCCGGTGGCTGCTGCATGTAGACTTCCTCCTGTAGATCTCCATACAAGAATGCATTCTTGACATCAAGTTGAAAAATGGGCCAGTCGCGTACCACTGCAACGGATAGAAGTATGCGAAGCGTCGAGTGCCGAGCCATTGGTGAGAATGTATCCAAATAGTCTACGCCATAGGTTTGTGTGAAACCCCTTGCCACAAGTCTTGCCTTGTACCGATCAAGACTGTCATCTGCATGGTATTTAACTGTAAACACCCATTTGCAACTAATAATAGAAGCGCCAGATGGAGTAAGAACCAGGCTCCAGGTGCCACGGGACTGTAAATTACGCGTTTCTTCCTCCATAGCCAATCTCCAGCAATTAATCTTCATAGCCTCTTGATAGGTCCGTGGTATCTCCACGGAGGACATGGCCTCTGCAAACCTCTCAAAATCACCTGTGAGACGGTGAAAAGAAATCTGGGACGCAAAGGGATAAGACGCACAAGTCCGCTTCTGCTTCCGAAGAGCAATAGGAACATCAAGGTCACCGTTTACTGTACTCAATGGTGTATCCTCCTCCTATAACGAAGATTCCTGCACAGGCACATTATCTAACCCATCATTAGTAATAACATCTGAACATACCTGAGGCGTGATGGATGCTTGACGTGTAGTCTGAGCAGGACCTGAACGACGTGTATAGAACTTAGGCAACGGTGGAATAGGTTGGTGTGGTAGTGGTGGTGGTGGTGGTGTTGTGACCGCAGGAACTGGGTTGGACGCAGGTGGACTCAGACTAGGAGGTGGAGGAACATAGACATCATCATCATGAGATGTAGAAGAAGCCAACCTGTCACCTGCAGGGGAGAAGTACATAACGGGCTCAAAAAATGTAACATCAGCACTCACATAATACTTATTGTCAATAGGGTCATAACAGCGATAGCCCTTCTGAGTCCGAGAGTAACCAATGAAGACACACTTGACAGCTCTAGGAGAGAGTTTGTCAAGTCCAGGTGACAAGTGGTGAACAAATGCAACCATACCGAAGACGCGTGGAGTAAGGGAAAATAATTCCTTATCAGGAAAGCTAATGGAAATAGGAATTTTCTCCCCAAGCACTGAAGAAGGCATGCGATTGACTAGATAGCATGCTGTAAGGGCAACATCCCCCAAAAGGTTATTGGCGCACAACTCTGGATAAGTAATGTTCGATGATATCAAGAAGATGAAGATGTTTTCTTTCTGCCACGCCATTCTGTTGGGATGTGTAAGCACATGTGGTTTGGTGAATAATGCCTTTGGAGGAAAGAAAATGTGAGAGGGAATGAGTGTAGAATTCCAATGCATTATCCGTTGTTACATATTTGACAATGGAAGAAAAACATTCTGCACTTCACTGATAAGATTTTTAATAACATCCCCTGCTTCAGATTTATTCTTTAGAAGGAAAACCCAAGATACACGAGAAAAATCATCAACTACAACTGGGTAGAACCTGTGTCCCTGTTGATCAGGGACACGACTCGGACCCCAAATATCAATATGAAATAACTCAAACGGGGAGCTACTGCTCCGACTCTAACGACGAGGGAAGCTAGAACGATGATGCTTCCCCAACTGACAAGCTTCACAGCGAAATGATGAATTGAGAGAAATCTGGGGCAACATGACATATTTTCTGGAGCTGAAGGTGACCAAAGAGAAGATGCCATGTGTACGGAGAAACTGATCTGGTGGAATGGAAGGAGACACCAGCATATGAATTTCGGACCAGACGATAGAGACCATTCTGCTCAGAGCCACAACTAATCACCCTGCCCGTTAGTATGTCCTGAAAAATGAGAGATGATCGGTCAAATATAGCGCGACAGTGCAAATCTTTCGTAATCTGACTAATCGATAATAAGTTC
This sequence comes from Ottelia alismoides, assembly GCA_037367405.1. Taxonomy (NCBI): domain Eukaryota; kingdom Viridiplantae; phylum Streptophyta; class Magnoliopsida; order Alismatales; family Hydrocharitaceae; genus Ottelia; species Ottelia alismoides. The sequence goes on along the minus strand of JAZKJV010000382.1, from coordinate 325,326 downwards.
ATGGAAAACTCAGGAGCATGTAAAACATTCTGTAAATGCATGGAGGGTGATAAGGAGATCTCCCCCTGTCCAACAACAGGGGAATGAGTGCCGTCGGCTATGAGTACTGAGCGTCCAGGAGGAATGTCCCTGTAGGACTCAAGTCTATCTTTGTCACGGTAGAGGTGATGGGTGGCTCCAGAATCCATAATCCAATCTGAGAGATCATGGCAAGTTGTAAAGGCAGTAGCACTACCTGAGGTACTGGCAGCGGCTGAGGTGCTGGCTGATGCTGAAGCTGCAATATCTGAGGATCCACTTGGAGACTCCACGGATGATTGAGGCATAATATCACGAAGACGCGCAACAAGCTCTTCGAACCTGTGATCTGAAGTGGATGCCGACGGGGATGTGACATGCTCGGCTACACGTGCTGAGGTTGGAAACCCATGCTTAGAATAGCATGAGTTCTCTGAGTGACCTGTGCGATGACAAAACGAGCACGTCTGACGAACACGACCTCCTCGGCCACAATGTCCACGCCCGCGAAAAGAAGACGAACCCCCTCTCCCTCGCGATACCGCCATTGCCGACGGAGGTGGAGTAGCGGTGCTGGATGAAACAGAGATACGACTTAGCCTCCGGTACACTTCCTCCATCGGAGGTGTCACAGGGTCAAAATCCTGGTACCGATTTCGACCGATCCTGTGCGGCGTTAGCTAACCCGTAGCTAACCAGCCTTCCTGAGTAGAACGGTCACGGACGCGCTCCAACTCTTCTCGATACTCCTGCTTGCTAGCGCACCGACGCTTCCAACACAAACACGAGCACGAACTCCGGATCGCTCAAGAACACTCTCAAGAAAACGCTCAAGAACGCTCAAGAACACGACCACACGATCACACAAGAACGGGCACAAAGCTCTTCTCTTATTAGAAGGGGAACTCTCTCTGGAGTGGGTGACACTCTACACTTATGTTGTGTGTACAAATGAGCCACCACTTCTCCTTTTATACAAGATTCAAGGCAACCCAAGGGACACTCATTATTACATTTACAATAATGACACAAAGACATAATAGACCCTTCGAGTTCTTTGGCAACCCTTCGCGTTCCTCAGCAACTCTTCGTCTGCTCGTCTCTTCGACTCCCTTGTTGTCCTTTCGTCGTCCCGCACGGTCGACGCCCAATCAACCGCCCAGTCACCAGCACGCATGCGCTCCAACGCCCTGCTGATGCAGCTTTGCCATAATTCACCAAGTGCCACCGAACACTTGGTCTTGTGCCATAAGGGAACCCGCGGCCTCCAGACCCTCGTGCGGTAAACCTTCCTTAGCGTTCAGCATGCTAAGGGGAAGTCCTCAGAACTTCGCTATCGTGGCCTCCAGACCACTCTCGTACGCGTAATACCGAGCATGCTCGACAATGCTCGTACTCAGCACCTGCTAGGCTCCATGCCTCCTTGGATCGCCACGCATCAATATCGATACCGTGCGCCTTCGTGCGTACGCCTATGTGACCGTACCGCATTGCACCTCGATGCGTACTACTTCACTACGTACCGCCCTTCTGCGCTCGCGTACGTACCACTGCGTGCATCCACCGTCATGTCTTGCACTGCTGTCTGTCCTCGTTGCTCGCACTGCTATTAGCACCACGACACTCTGCTACCGAGCCAGTGTCCTGTGACGCTTCTCCATCACGTACGGTAGAGCCTCCAGACTCTCATGGATAACCTCCCTGATATCCATGCATTTTGGACTCCTCCTGAAGTCCTACCTCCATCGATCATTCTCGAGCATCCGCTACCGGGTCTGCTCGATCATTCTCGATCACGGAATTTGGGGGTGTGACAAGCCTCTCCCACCTGAAGAATCGGTTGTCCTCAACCGAGCATCTCCTCTTCAGCTGGCGTCCCATCACGATCCTCCATCCGCTACGCACCTCCTGATGCTGCTCACTTGGAAGGGTGGTGCAAGCGTGCACCGCCTCCCTTCCTGCACCTGGTCTTCTCACGAACCGCGTCCCTTCATGACTTGGTCTTCGTCGTGAGAAATGGAGCTTCCTCGTCAGCTCCTGTTCTCAATGTATCCCTCCTGGATACAGCAGCTCCATCGTTGTTGTGTGGTCGCTCCAGCTCCACCTGTGGAGTACTCACCTCCACGCTTGGTCGTTGACGATCTCTATCGTTCCCTGTAGACGTACTCGTGTCCTGGGAAGTGAGAACCTCCTGCGCTCCGAGCATCTTCGATATCTTGCCTCCTGCAAGATCGTTGGTGGTGTGGTTCGTCACCACTCCACTCCCATGGACGTTCAACTCCTTGTCCATGCTGCATCGCCCTCCTGAGCTCTGCATCGGCTTCTCGTGCACGGATCTTCTTCCATCCGCGGCTTTGGTTGTGTGCCTCCATTGCACACCTTGGTGCTCCGCACGCACCTGCGCACTCCTGTGTATCCTCGATCGAGCCTTGGCGTCTCCAAAGCTCTTTGTTGTGGAGTTCCCTCGCTCCACCGAATTCGAAGCTCCAGCTCGAAGTGTTGTGAGGCGTACCTTGCGCATAGCATCGATTGCTCCCAAGCGTACCTCACCTTCTTCTTCATCCTCCTCGTCCGTACGAAGAGTGTTGAGCATCTCCTTCTTTGGGCACTCCCGCGCCCGATGCGGACCATCGCATATGAAGCATCCCTTGCTCTTGGGTTGCTCCTTCTTCTTGGAGTACTCCCGTTCCTCCGTTGGTGGATCATGGCAAAGGCGTTGCCCTTGTCCTTCGACCGCACCTTCTGCTTGCTGGTGAACTCCCTCTCTTCAGCGTTGTAGCCTGGTTGGGCCGCCCCATAATCGACCAACGCATCTACCACCACGATCGCTGAATTCAGGTCCTTCACGCCCTGCCTCCGCAGTTCTCCTTGCGCCCAGCTTTGCAACCCGATCGTGAAGTTGTACAGCTTGTCCTCCTCTGACATACCCTTGATGTCCAACAATAAGGACGTGAACTGCTTCACGTACTCACGAACCGTGCCTGTCTGCTTCAGGCATCGAAGAGCCTCTCGTGCAATCCATGCAGTATTCTTCGGCAGGAACTGCACCTTCAGTTCCGTGACTAGATCATCCCACCTGGATATCTTCGGTCTCGCCTCATCTGCTGCACGGCTCCTCCACCATAGCTTGGCGTCCCTCGACATGTACATCGATGCAAGCCGACCTTCTCGGCTTCCCTCGTCTTGGTCGTCTCGAAGTGAACTTCCATATCCCATAGGAAGTTCTCCAAATCCTTAGCACTCCGCGTACCTGTAAAGGGTTTGGGCTCAGGTACCTTGCGTCGCTGCACCTCTGTGGAGCCTCCGCTGTTCGCCAATGCCTTCTTGATGAGGGAGATCTCGCTGCGTAGATCCTCCATCATCGTGCTGAACGCCTCCAGCTTGTCCTCCAAGGACTTGATCTGCTCCGCTGAGCGTTGGGTCTCGTCCCCAACATCCGATCCTTCTGAAGAGCGATCCTCCAAGACGGCGATGCGATGGGCATGAGTCCCAATGGTGGACTCCACTTCTGCCACCGCCTACTCCAATGCTGCTACGCGATCGGTAATGCCCACCATCTTCGCTCCGCTGGTTGAAGATGTACTTGCACCAACAAGTATCCTCTGTTCCCGCGATCGTCTGCACTAACAGCCGCTCGTAGCTTTGCCCGCTTTCTTGGCACCAACCAAGCTCTGATACCAATTGTCAAAGGGTCAAAATCCTGGTACCGATTTCGACCGATCCTGTGCGGCGTTAGCTAACCCGTAGCTAACCAGCCTTCCTGAGTAGAACGGTCACGGACGCGCTCCAACTCTTCTCGATACTCCTGCTTGCTAGCGCACCGACGCTTCCAACACAAACACGAGCACGAACTCCGGATCGCTCAAGAACACTCTCAAGAAAACGCTCAAGAACGCTCAAGAACACGACCACACGATCACACAAGAACGGGCACAAAGTTCTTCTCTTATTAGAAGGGGAACTCTCTCTGGAGTGGGTGACACTCTACACTTGTGTTGTGTGTACAAATGAGCCACCACTTCTCCTTTTATACAAGATTCAAGGCAACCCAAGGGACACTCATTATTACATTTACAATAATGACACATAAAGACACAATAGACCCTTCGAGTTCTTTGGCAACCCTTCGCGTTCCTCAGCAACTCTTCGTCTGCTCGTCTCTTCGACTCCCTTGTTGTCCTTTCGTCTTCCCGCACGGTCGACGCCCAATCAACCGCCCAGTCACCAGCACGCATGCGCTCCAACGCCCTGCTGAGGCAGCTTTGCCATAATTCACCAAGTGCCACCGAACACTTGGTCTTGTGCCATAAGGGAACCCGCGGCCTCCAGACCCTCGTGCGGTAAACCCTTCCTTAACGTTCAGCATGTTAAGGGGAAGTCCTCAGAACTTCGCTATCGTGGCCTCCAGACCACTCTCGTATGCGTAATACCGAGCATGCTCGACAATACTCGTACTCAGCACCTGCTAGGCTCCATGCCTCCTTGGATCACCACGCATCAATACCGATACCGTGCGCCTTCGTGCGTACGCCTATGTGACCGTACCGCATTGCACCTCGATGCGTACTACTTCACTACGTACCGCCCTTCTGCGCTCGCGTACGTACCGCTGCGTGCATCCACCGTCATGTCTTGCACTGCTGTCTGTCCTCGTTGCTCGCACTGCTATTAGCACCACGACACTCTGCTACCAAGCCAGTGTCCTGTGACGCTTCTCCATCACGTACGGTAGAGCCTCCAGACTCTCATGGATAACCTCCCTGATATCCATGCATTTTGGACTCCTCCTGAAGTCCTAGCTCCATCGATCATTCTCGAGCATTCGCTACCGGGTCTGCTCGATCATTCTCGATCACGGATTTGGGGGTGTGACAGGAGGAATAGTAGCATCAGCAAGTATCTGAGAGCGTGCTGCCTCGTACTCAGGATCAAGTGCCGCGAGTAATACTCCCACCATGGTAGCATTACAGAAGGTCTTTTGTTGCTCTGGAGTGGCGGTGAGCGGAATTATGGTATACAGTTTCTGAAACATCCCTCACAGGGACGTGTACAACGAGGGAAGCGGCCATCCATTCTGCTTGATTGTGAAAATATCATGTTGCAGCTGTAGCATCTTGGTCTCGTTCCGCACCTGTGAATATGTGGTAGCCAGAATATCCCACATCGCCTTGGCAGTGGATTGATGGAGGACATCAGTGGCGATCTCCATCGACAGCGTTCCTGACAGCCAAACCTTGGCATAAGAATCATCAGCCTCCCAGGATGCATAGATCCCAGTCTTCTCTGCCGCCTCATCCTCGGTAAGTATATGCTTCTTACCGTTCGACTTCATGAGACTCATGAACTGCATAGCCCAGGGTTCATAGTTTGTCCCGTCCATCTTGACTATCAGCGCTGGACCCTTGAACGCGCCTATGGAGGGCATATCAACCTTGCTTTTTGACATCCTGCCGGAGACGAAAAACTGGAGATCGTAGACAAAACTCGGTGTCCACAAAGACTTCATAGGATTTGAGCGTATATGTAGACGTTTATGCACTCAAATCCATCACTTGCAGGAGCTAGCGGATCTGGGATGGAGCTAGCGGATCTGTGGGGCTGGCGAGAGGTCTGCGGGCCCAGCGGGAGGCGCGCTAGGGGGCTGGCGGTAGGAGGCACGGTTGCCGCTGGGGGATGGGGGCACTGGAGGTGCCACCGCTAGTGGATTTGCAGCTTCGGAGCCGCTGCTGGAGGCCGCTGGGGGGCGCTGGCGGAAGGCTGGGGGCCGCTGTTGGGGCGCTGGCGGAAGGCTGGGGGTGCCGGCGGGGCCTTGGAGTTACGGCGGAGCCGCTGGGGGTGCTGGCGAGAGAGAGAGAGAGAGAGAGAGAGAGAGGGGCAACGGGGTTAAGGTTAGGGTTAGGGTTAGGAACGTGGCTCTGATACCATGTTAGAGCGAACAAGTGAATTGTTATTCCATAGAACCCTAGGCTCTCTTATATAGAGAGAACCCATGGGTAAATTACATAGTGGTCCAAGAGAAAAATATAAAATGAGAAACGGTACATTATAACATAACATAAGCCTCTACACAAGTGAAAAGAAGAATTTGATAAACCAGTTGGTTGACTGATGTAGAGTATCAATCTTAGTGAAGATTGATCTTTTTGTGGTTCAAGATCTTTTATATTTGAACTAGGAATAAGAAAAAGAGAAACTATTGCTAATCTTCATCAGTCTTGTTCTTTTGCACAATTGTTCTTGGGGGGTTGCAAATTTGTGCTTTGTCCTTGTACTTGACCTTCCATTCCTTTCTTATTTATTTTGCCTCAGTATTATGAAAGGTTAGGTCTTGTAAAGAAACAAATATATAGTGTAGTTACGTTACCAAAACATTATTATTCTATAGCATAGTGGTCATCCATTGGTTTTAAAAGATGCTTTAATTTGAGGAGAAGGGTTGGAATAAAAAAGGATGCCTTTTCTATATGTTATGTTTCTATGGTTCTACTTTGTGGTCCCAATGGATCTCTTTATATAGAAACCTGAGAGCCGATATTATTTCACTTAATTTGAGGGTTCTCTTTTCAAAGAAAATCTTGTCCAGTTTAGAAGTGCCTCTTGTCTAATTGGTAATTAGCCCATGAACCATGAATGGTCATTCAAAAATGGGTAGATAATGACAAGTTACCTTACAGTTTTCATCTTTATTTTATATAGAAATATCATGTCATAAGCTAAGAGTTGACATGTTTTGTTCAGGTTCATGCGAGATGAGTTGCTGTCTAGAATTTTGGAGTCTCTTATAGTGATTCGAGGATTGGTTGTGCAGAAGACAAAGCTAATTAGTGATTGCAATAAGCTTTTGAAGGACCTTCTTGATAGTCTTCTGCTGGAGAGTAATGAAAACAAGAGACAGTTTATTCGAGCTTGCATATCTGGTCTTCAGGTCCATAGCAAAGACAGGAAAGGACGAACTTGCTTGGTATGCACCATGAGTATTCTTAAATATCTCTGGAATGTTTTGGTTCCTTTTTAGATGTTGGTTGCTAGTGTCTGCTTTATTAACTCTCGCAATGAATGCATTTTTTTGTTCTGCCAAGATTCTGATTCTTTGCTTTGGCTGTGGACACACTATGCAGTTTATATTGGAACAGCTATGCAATATAATCTGTCCATCTAAACCAGAACCTGTTTATCATTTGATTCTGAGTAAGGCTCACACTCAAGAAGAGTTCATCAGGGGTTCAATGACAAAAAATCCTTATTCCAGTAGTGAGATTGGTCCACTAATGCGTGATGTGAAAAACAAGATATGCCATCAGTTAGACCTGCTAGGTCTACTGGAAGATGATTATGGCATGGAGTTGCTTGTAGCGGGCAATATAATTTCTCTCGATTTAAGTATTTCTCAAGTCTATGAACAAGTGTGGAAGAAGTCCCAAAGTCATGCGCAAAGTGCTTTGACGAATACAGTTTTGCTTGCTTCTGGTGGGTTGGCTCCATCCAGGGACTGTCCACCAATGACAGTGACATATCGCCTTCAGGTTTGTTTACTTGTGTTAGCGTTCATGCATGTAATTAAATTTTTTTGAATGCTGGACCTCTGATGTCTAAATTTTACTTCGTTTTTGTTAAGCCTGGTTATTTGTTTCCTGAATTTATTGTGCTTTATGAGTTGAGTTTTGGGCTTCTCTTTCTCTGGAACATTGTTTATTCCTGATCTATGTATTTTCATGTTCCTCTCCTAATATTTCTCTGGGTAATTCTTTGTATATTTAGAAAAGGAGAGATGTTCCCCAACAAAGGGAAGGGGGGGGCTATCCGAATTATTCTTGAATGCAATAACAAACTAAAAGGATCAGAGAGTACTTTTCCTCCCTCACAATAAAGCGATGGCCTGATCAAAAATATTATCATCTCTATGCAGTGCCTACCGCTTTTAGAATATGCAGTGTCGATATTCCTCCTTTTTCACACGTTGATAGATAGTAAGATATTTGCCCCTAAGTACTGAGGATCACACTGCATGGTATGAAGCCTTAAGCATGGGATTCTCGTGACACAAATTTCTTCACGACACCTCATGCTTCAAAGATGTCCGTCCCACTCCAATAATTTCTAGCTAATGTTAAACTAATGGCTGCAGCGCTGAGGCCCCATTAGTTGCATCGTTTAGATGTGCTGCATGTAATAATACTACTGTAGCAAGCATATCATTAAATGTTGGCAACATGTCAATGACATGTTGGCTATATGTCCGTTTCGTCGAGACAATGATTTCAGGGGAGGAGGATATGCCTTTTCCAAGGTATCAACAACAAGACTGATATATCGTGTTGATATTGCCAATATATCCCTATCAATGATATGGCAAAATGATGACAACTTCTCTTGGTTTTTTAATATATTTAACATTACATGGGCATTATTAGTCACATGTTTCCTTATTTCACCCATTTCACATAGCGGTCATTTGCAAATGCCATCAATATGCGTGTGCGTTATAGATATTAGTCGTCCAATGAGCACTTTATGTTTGAGGCCATGAATATTGTCGATATTTGAGGCCATTTACCCTCGGATTAGCTTCGTCATTAGTATGATTGATCATGAATACAAGGCTGTGTCTTATGGACTACAAAGTCATGCACCGCTTTATGACATGGGAAAATATGTGGACTGTAGACTGAATCGGAAGAAGATACAAATGAGAACAAATTGAGAAAATGGATCTAGCAAGACACTCCTGGTTCATGTGACAGTCTAATACATATTTGTACGTGGTATGAATTACAAGTTTTGTTTTTTTTGGTTTTAACATATTTAAGCATTCATGTCGAACTCCGGGTTAATATGGAGAAGTCGGCGGTGGTCCCTTTCGGCCTCATGGAATAAGAGCTGCAGAGTGCGACAGTGGTGTTGGGGTGTCCGGCTACATCCCTACCGATTACATACTTGGGGCTTCCTCTAGTGGCAGGGAAGCTAAAGTATGGATATTGGAGGTTATTATTGGAGAAATTGGAGGGGAGGTTGGTAGGTTGGAAAGCGTCTATGCTTTCTTGGGTAGGGAAGTTGGTACTTTTGAAGCATGCTCTCTCGACGATACCTATATTCTTTTGCTCCATGACGTTGTTACCTGCTTGGATGCCGACTAAGATGGAGTGTTGGAGGAAGAATAGAATTGTGATATCATTATTGAGACCCTAGGACTCTCTTATAGAGGAGAAAAGCCCTAGGTAAATTACAAGAGGTATATGAAAGAACATGAAACAATAAATAAATATAAATAGATATAAATATCTGAACACTCTCCCTCAAGTTGGAGCATATATGTCTATAAAGCTCAGCTTGGAACATCTCTGAAAAGGGCCTCTAGCAAGGGCCTTGATGAAAATATCACCTGTCTGATCCATGGTTATTAAGGCGGCAAGACGACAAGGCGTTAAACATGGGTGCCTGTACGCCTAGGTGCGCCTAGGCGTTTTCCAAAGTGTGTCCTACATATCGCATTTGAGACATGCGATATATAGTTATTTAAAGCAAATGGATGTCACATATCTAAAATGCGACATCATTTTTTATTTTTTTAAGCGCACATCGCATTTTGGAGATGCGACATCAGTTAATATATTTTTTACAATTTTTTTAAAGTAGGTATTGGATTTATTAATCTGTTTAGAATTTTGATTTTATAAATACATAGTAACTAGAGTGTTAGAGTAATAAATGTCATTTAACCAAACATAAATGATCAATCACAAGATTGAAGAATCACAACACAGAAAGGAACCCGAACATAGATAATTAAACAAGCTATCCAGTTACAACAAAAAAAGGGGAAAATGTAGTAAAAATACAGACAAATTGTTTGGCATAACACAACATTTCAAAGATTGAAAGACAATAATCTAATGCTTCAATCATCATCATCACATAGGTTAGTTTCTTCTTCATGTCCTTCATCTTGCTCTTGTCCATCATCATTTAGTTCCATCCAATCATCTTCCTCTTCTTCCTCCTCATCGTCCGGGACATGAGGAGGTACATATTGTCGCCTAATCACATGTGCACGACGAGTACCGCGACCACCACGGAGACCACCACGTGCTGAAGTGCTTGGTTGTGCTTGTCGCTGACTCCTTCTAGAATGAGAACCTTCATATGCTTGAGAAGTGAGAAGCACATAATGCCTCATCAATGGCCCTCAGTGTAAGCCCTGGTACAACCTTTGGTCCCACGTAAATACCTGTCATCCATTCACACGACCAATCTAACCCTGAAAGAGCAATTGGATCAAAATCTTTTGCTAAATTCCCTAGCCTCCTATTTTTGAATATCTCCTCAAGTTGCTTGTTGTATTAGATGTAAACAAAATTGGAAAGTCTATTAACCTCCAACTTATTCCTCCTCGTTGTGTGGATCTGCATATTCATTCAAGTATTACATAAATTTAAAAGTTTAAAATTGGCATTTATATTTGTAAATTTATAAGTGTTTTTGATACATACAAAGTCAAAAACACTCCAATTGCGTTCACAAGAGGAAGATGTGCATCATAGTCCCAAAATACGCTTTGCCATCCGCTTCAGAGCAGGGGTGAGACTTTCATAAGTATCCCACCATTCACTACACAATAAGTCTATAATGTAAACACATCTTACCATGGAGGCCACTGGAGGAGGAAGGAGGGGTGAGGCCGCTGGAGGAGGGAGGCCTCCGGAGGAGGGGGGAGGCCACCAGAGGAGGGAGGCCGCTGCTAAGGAGATTTTATCTGCAGGGACGACACAAGGGGTTTCGTGGGCTACAGGGTCGAATGAGGGTCGAATGCAGTGGGGTAATACAAGGTCGAAGGGGTATATCACATTTAAAAAATGCGACATGTATATCACATTTTGTAAATGCGCTATGTATATCACATTTTTAAAATGCGCTATGTGTAGTACGCATTAAAAATAGTCGCCCATGCGCCCAGGCGCGCTTTGACGCCCAGACGACCCAAGGCGTACACCATTTTCTATAAAAGCAAGGCGTCTAGGCGCACGGCCTGGGGCGCCTGGGCGCCTAAGCGGCCGCCTAGGCGCGCGCCTTAACATCCTTGGTCTGATCTCTAGTAAAAACATGGGAAGTGGATATGAGACACTTTTGGATCATGTCTCTGGTATAGTGGCAATCTACCTCTATATGCTTGGTTCGTTCATGAAATACAGGATTATTGACAATAAATAAAGGTGCTTGATTATCACATAAAATCTGCATGGGAAGAGGAACCTCAACAACAAGATAAGTCAAAACGATCTAACCCACATCATCTCTGTGCTCCCCTGTACCATAGCCATGTACTCAGATTCTGCACCAAGGTTTTACATTTCGATATTGAGTATCATATCGATACCATGTCGGAACGAAATTTCATTGGAATTTAGGTAAATTCTGATGACATTTCACCCACATCGAGCAACTTTTGTGAAGACTCTTATATCGGCATTTCGCTTGAAATTTCGGTCTCATATCAAAATCGAAATTTTGACGAAATTTTCTTGATATTTCGCGAAATTTGAAACCATGTTCTGCATTGGATCTAGCAATTACTATCTGCTTCTTGCTTTTCCATGGCATGAGAAAGCTCCCAACAAAAATAGCAAAGCTTGTAGTAGACTTCCTGTCTCTAGGGCATCCTGTATAATCTGCATCTGCACAAGCAGTCACTTCAAGAGACGTACCTCTACTGCATATAAGACCAATACCAGGTGAAGTCTTCAAATATTTCAAAATCATATAAATCGCATATATATGAACCTTCTTGGGCTGCTCCATGAACTGGCTTACCTTGGTCACAACAAAGGATATGTTTGCCCTGATGATGGTAGCATATAGGAGTTTCCTAACAAGCTTCTTGTATTTCCTCTTATCTACCACCTCAGTGTCATCATCATATAAACTCATACTCGGATCCATAGGGGTAGTAGCAGGCTTGCACCCTGACATACATGTCTCCGCTGTTGTAAACGTTGGCCGACTTAGCCGACTAGTCAAGTGGGGGGGGATAGCCGACTCGACTAGGCCTAGTCGACCATTAGTCGATCAACCCAACTAATCGAACCGACTGGTCGGCCGACTTTTACATAGAGGTTTTTTTTAAAGCAAGCATATCTTAGTATGCTTAATGTTATATTTAAAGTCAATTACTTCATTTATTTCATTAGGATAGTATAGAAAATGTACAAATCTATGCAATATATAATAACATATATAATAAACTATTTTAGATATTTAAAATAATTAAAAAAATCAAAATCAACTAATGGATGACTAAATTCGATTAGTCGCCCGACTGCTGATTAATCTTTAGTCAGTGACCCCGCCGAACGAGTATCAACTATCGATTTCTGCAACCTTACCTGTCTCTAATAGAAGATCCGTCACAAACTTCCTATGGGTCATCACAAAACCACGTTGGTTCCTAGCAAACTCTAGTTTTAGGAAGTATCGAAGATTACCATGGTCCTTGGTCACAAAATGCTGACTTAGGAACTCATTGGCAACCTGAATGCCCTGCTCATCATCACCCTTGACAATAATATCATCATCATAGACTAGAATAACAACAATACCTCTATGTGTCCTCAGAACCAAAAGTGAGTGATCTGCATTGGACCGCGTAAACCCCTGTTGCTCTATCAACTCTGAAGCTTCAGGTACCAAGCTCTCAGACTTTGCTTCAGACCGTCAATTGTCTTGTGGAATCTACACAACTTTTGAGACTCCTCTTCAGCAGCAAACCCTGGTGGCTACTACATATATACCTCCTCTTGTAGATTTCCATATAGAAACACATTCTTCACATCAAGTTGGTAAAGAGGCCAGTCCCGTGAAATCGAAACTGATAGAAGAATGCACAATGTCAATGTCTGGCCACTGGAGAGAATGTATCCTGATAGTCCATCGCATAAGTCTGGGTGAACCCACATGCTACAAGCTTTGCCTTGTAGCGATCCACACTGCCATTTGCACGTTGCTTCATCGTAAAGATCCATTTGCACCCCACAACAAAGGCACTTGGAGGAGCAAGAACAATACTCCAGGTACTACGAGACTGCAAAGCGGCCATCTCCTCCTCCATGGCAAGCCGCCAACTACTATCATGTATGGCCTCCTGATATGTTCGTGGGATAGTAACAGACTAACAGTAGAGAGTTTCACAATAAAACTCCTGTACTCCTTTGAAAGGCGGTCTAAGGTAACATGCGTAGCTAGAGGATAAATGACACAATTACGATGCAGCTTCCTCAGGGCAATAGGTACATCGAGGTTATCATCCTCTCTATTCTATGGTATCATCTCCTCCTGTATAGTATCCTGTGGAACAAGCATATCACCAGTGCCATAAGTGGAAACAATATGTTCATTACATAACTGAGGCGTGCTGGATGACGGTGAAGGCGCACGAGCAGAGGGACGAGTAGAGGACTTGCAAATGTAAAATCATGGTAGGAACCATGTCAGGGTAGATGGAGGTGGAGGTGGTTGAAGAGATGGATGTGGAAATGACCGAAACTCGACATGGGGTGTTGTTGGTAGAGATAACGGAGGTGGTGGAACAAAAACATCGTCGCTAGAGTCAGTATTAGACAACCTTTCACCTGTAGGAGAAAAATACATAATAGACTCAAAAAATGTGACATCAGCACTTACATAATATTTTCTCCCTACAGGATCAAAACATCTATACTCTTTTTGGGTATTGGAATAACCAACAAATACATATTTGACAACTCTAAGAGAGAGCTTGTCATGATCAGGAGTAAAATTGTGGATAAATGCTACAGACCCAAAGACCTTTGGAGTAAGGGAGAATAGGTCCTTGAGAAACACAAATAAGAAAGGAATCTTTTCTCCAAGGATAGAAGGCATGTGGTTCACCAAGTAACATGCAATGAGGGCTGCATCACCCCCAGAACGAATGAGGAGCTTGATTCTGAATCAAAAGAGTCCTCGTGACATCCAAAAGATGACAATGTTTGCATTCAGCAACACCATTCTGCTGCGAACTGTAAACACAAGAAGTATGATGAACAATACCAAGAGATCTGAGAAAGTTAGACAACAGTAAAGTAGAAAACTCCAAGGCATTGTCAGTGCAAATAAAATTCACATTAGCAGGAAAAATGTTCTTAATCTCAATAAGAAATGATTTAATAACAGGTGTCGCTCCAGACTTATTCTTTAACAAGAAAATCTAAGATAATGTAGAGAAATCATCCACATCAACCATATAGAACTGATGTCCCTGATGATCGGGAACACGACTAGGACCCTAGATATAAAAACGAAACAACTCAAACAACTGACTACTGTGACGACTCGAATAAGAAGAACGATGGTGCTTCCCAAGCTGACATGCTTCACACTACTAGGTAGTACGAGTAGAGATCTAATGGAGAACATGAAACATCTTCTGCAAAGGAAGGTGTCCAAAGTGAAGATACCACATGAAAGGAGAAATAGATCCAGATGGAATAGTAGTAGCATCAGCACAGGGAGGTTGGACCAGTCTGTAAAGCCCTCTCTGTTCACGGCCACATCCACTCACCCTGCTCATGAGTATGTCCTAAAACACAAGAGAAGAAGGATTAAGTATGGCACGACAATGTAAATCTTTTGTAGTCTGATTAATAGACAAAAGATTTATCTAAAATGCTGGGGCATGTAAGATATTCTGTTGATGCAGCGATGTGGCTAGAACGATCTCCCCCTGACCAACAATGTGTGGATGAACTCCTTTAGCAATCACCACTGATATACCATGAGGGTTAGATTTGTAAGAAGTAAACTAAGCCTGTTCTCCACACCTATGTTGAGAAGCTCCGGAGTCCATGATCCAATCAATCAAATCTGAACTGCCACAACTGGTAAGTGCGTAAGCAATACCCGAAGAACTTGTAGAAGCTCTGACAGCAGCTGCAACATCTAAAGATCCTGCTGCTAGGGCATGCAGTGTAGTCATCATCTCTCTCAATGTAGAGACAATATCATTAAGCCTCGCATCATGAGGAGCTGGAGTAGTGTCTATCTGCTTAGCTACACGGGCAGACGCTGGATGCGCATGTTTCAGATAGCATGTCTCCTTCGGATGTCCTGGACGGTGGCAATGTGAGCATGTGCCACATTGACGTCCTCTCCTCGACCATGGGATCCGTACCCACGAAACTATGAAGTACCCCCTCTGCTACAAGAAGCTGCCATCACAGAGGGAGCATGGGCCACAGTAGTAGACGAAGTAATGATCTTGCTCAGCCTCTTGTAGACCTCCTTCATCGGGATATAACATTTTATGTATATTCAAGTGACATACCCCTTATATACAAGTAAAAAGGGAATCCAAAGATAGCTTACCACCCAAAAGACCAAGGTTCAAATCCCCCCTTCTTGAGGTTGCGTTAGGTAGTCGACAACCAACGTAAACAATAGTTGAATCTTTCAACGTGGATTTGAGTAAGAATCCATGTGACCAATCCTACTTATAGTGGGAGAAAGCTTCACCATTTTTTAGAGCCTATCCGTGTATACATAAATAGTTCGAAGTTGTAGTTGGTACCCTCAAAAATATGTGATTTTGGTTGTTGTAGATTATTGATATTTGCTATTATTATTTCATGTTTTACTTCTCTTTATGATTTAACCCTAAAGGTATTTCTATAACCTTTGGGTTTCCTTTCTACTTGTATATGTAAGGGGTATACCACTCGAATATACAAGAAATGTTATATCCCGAATTCCAAAATAGTATTAGACAAGAAATGTTATATCCCGAATTCCAAAATAGTATTAGACAAGAAATGTTATATCCCGAATTTCAAAATAGTATTAGATCTTGTGCCCTAAGGCACAACTCTTTAGGAGAAAGGGTCGACTTCTGCATAGAATCACATCAATCTTCTTCTCTAATGCCATCAACATCACCTCTACAATGTTGATGTTGCTCTCCATAGGCGTCATCTAGTATTATCCTTTTCATTATTAGTGAGAGCCATCGTTGCCTTCATTGCCAACATACAACAGTTGCCTTCGTCGTCAATAGCTAGTTGTCGAATGATCATCGTTAGTCGATAGTTCATCTCCAACAATAATATTATCTACAGTCCATCATCATCGTCGTTGTCGTCAACCAACAATTCATCATCATCACGCCATCTCCATTTCTCCACGCCATCACATCTCCATAACATCCTCTATTGCCTCCATGACATCGCCATCACCTCATCTCGACATCCATCTTATGCTATTATCCTCTAGCAAGAGCGTCGTTGTTGTCATTGCCAGTAGGTAGTCATTGCCTTCATCGCTAATAGCTAGTTGTCAAGCCATCGTCCTCAACCAACAATTCATCTCCAAAAAGGATAGTTTATCATCATCATCACCAGCTAATTTCCACTGTCACCTTGACAGCATTGCATCTCCATAAAGACTAGTTTATTAACTATATAACCGATTTTCATTTCTTATAATTTTCATAGTATTTCAATATTATCCTGTGAGAAATGTTATTCATGATCACGTCTACCTCAATTCCTTCTAATTAGTAGCTAATTAACTATCTAGACCTTACATCAAACATGGTAGGAATTGAGTTCAGAAAAAGAGAGGACATTACATCAAACGTGGTATGTATAATAAATTTCATCAATAAAATTTTTAAATTAAAAGTTTGTACACCAAAATGTCTCAAGCGAGTGATGTGGTTTGGAGGGCCATTGGCGGAGCGTTGTTGGCGAATTTTAGTGTATTACATCAATTAGTGCGTCTGGTAGAATAGCCACTGGTTGGAATGATGGAAAATTCAAGCTGGAGCAAAATGAGATCCTTGGCGGTCCCTCTATCTCCTTGTTGATGAGGCGGAGGCCTGATGACACACACTTTGTCATCACCAACGTGTATGAGATGTTTGACTGAATTGGCTTGTGAGACCGGCCCAACTATAGGAAGGGATCATTACAAGTGGTCGGAGGGGAGATTTATTGTGAATAATGCATATTGTTTCTTTGCGAATGATCAGATGGCACATCACGAAGATATTTCTCGTGACACGGATTATTTGAGCAAGCAAGATACTTCAAAGAATCAATGTTTTTCTTTGGTTGGTTCATGGCCACATCCTTACTAAACAGCGCCAGGATAGGATCCTATATGTGACGTGTGATGTTGGGATTGAGGACCTGGACCATTTATTTTTCAATTATGGTCACACAACTTTGCGGTGATCTGTCCAAATGAATCTGCATGCCACATTTTTGAAACTTCATACATATGTTATTGAGTTGAGATGTGATAATCATACGTTTATGTTAATTGTAATAATCCAACCTTTCATGGTAGGGCTAGACATACGGAGGTCATTTGTCAATAAACAAGGGAGAATCCACAGGGTTTCATTTCACCAATCATGTTAGAGACGAACTGTTTGCAAATGTATTACATAAGCTCGTGTGTATGTGTATATATATGGGTTAAATGGGTAATGCTCCCTAGGAGCATATAAGAGAATGCTCCCATTTTTTTTCACTTTTTTATTTTTTTGAAATTAAACCTTGGACAGATTTACTTAATAATAAATGGAATACATTTTAAATTTAGTAAAAAACATTCTTAACATCCACAACCCTTGGACAAATTTAAGGGATATTTACACCCATAACCCTTAGTAATTTCATAATTACCCCATGAACCTTGTATGATCGTGAATTACACCCACAACCCCGAATAATGCTTAACTCTTGCATGACATAACCCTTCATGAACTTTCATCCGTTTCCGCCGTTAACTTTGACGGATTCCATTAGTTGTAGACAATTTTGCCCCTCAAACAAAATCACATTTCCAAAATATGACCACATCTTCCTCAACTTAGAGCGTCTTCCTCGTTGTTGGAAACCTCAGACGCCCACCTCCAGTGTCAGGAAACCATTCCGGAATCCATTCTCACGCCACTAGACGAAGGGACTGTAAGACGACGATGGAGGGGGCTAGAGGCAAGGGGTAGAGGGGATGCAAGAGGGGGTTGTAAGGGGGGTTGCGGAGGGTGCTGGAAGGGTGGTTGCGGTGTGGGTTGCGGAGGGGGCTTGAAGGGTGGCTGCAGAGGGGGATGGAGGGCGTCCACGGAGGGGGTGGAGGGCGCTGGAGGCAGGGGGCGGAGGGGATGCAGGAGGGGCTGGAAGGGGTGCGGCGGTGGGTGTGGAGGTCGCTGGAGGCGGGGACAAAAGGGCGGTGAAAGGGGACAACATGGGGGTGGAGGTCGTTGGAGGCAGGTGCGGAGGGGGGTGGAAGGGTGGGAGGGGGTGGAAGGAGGGCGGCAGTGGCGGTGGAGGTCGCTGGAGGCGGGCGGCAGAGGGGGCGGAGGGGTGTGGAAGGGGGGCATCGGTGTCGATGGAGGTCGCTGGAGGTAGAGGGGATGGATGAGGGGGCTGGAAGGGGACGACACAGGGGGTGGGGGAGGGTGCGACGATGGAAGTTGAGACATCGGAGAGGATGACGGCAGAGCTGCGAGGGGAGAGGAAGTCAAGGAGCGTTGTTGGAGTGTTGGCGAGGTTGTTGCTGTGGGATGAGAGGAGGATGATGATGGATGAGAGGGGGAGGAGAGGAAGAAGGAAGATGTGTGAGTATTGGATTGTTTTTATTAAAAAATAAAAAAATAAAAAAGAGAGATCAAATAACAACCTTTAGATGTGATGTAGTTAGATTAACTCATACGAGTGGTTGAGTTAACGTAACAACTTATCGGAGGGTAGTGTAAGACATAGTGAGTATTCAGTGTTCTGGTTGTAATTCGCTATTACATAGGATTCCTGGGGTAATTATGAAATTACTCAGGGTTGTGTGTAAATATCCCTAATACAAATTATATATTTATTCTACTAAAGTGCTGGTGTTTTTAGAAAATGGGGACGACCTTCCTAAACTCAATGACGCTTCTTATTTGCCCCTATATATATATTTAATAGGGCTCATAGGGGGGCAACTTGGCTACCCCCCTCTTATTTTTTTTATATTAAGGTTTTTTTCTAAAAACAGTCGAGCTTCAGGGAGAAGGTTTTATAAGACTTATATTGGAATTGTAATGGGGGTACAAACGAGATGTGGGAGGCGGTGGCATCTTGTATTTGAAGGGTATGCAAAGAGATGCTAGGCGAGTCAAAGGGAGGAGCTTCATGCCAAAAGGAGACTTGGTGGGGGAGTTGAGGTTGCAAAAGGAACTCAAAATTAAAAGAGCATACTTTAAAGCTATGTCTAAGGATAGAACATAGGAAACTGTCACAAACTACAAAATAGCAAAGAAGGAAGCAAAGAAGGCACTAAATAGAGATTGAGCGGTATGCAGGGGCATAAGCGGGGTATATGCGGTTCTACATGATTTCCTGTATTTTATTTAAAAATAAATAAATATCTACAAAAGTGACTACATTTGAACTGAATTTATGAATAAAATTTGTCTCACAGAAGATCTAAGAATAAATGACTTTCATGTAGAGCTCAAAGTAGTACAACTAAATATCAAAATCATCGAAAGTAGCATTACATGATGATCTGATTTAATAGAATCAAAATAATACAATTAACATTCAAAATCAAAGAAAAATTTAATAAAACTAAACTCTTTAAACCTCAACAATTTAAACCTCAACAGTAAAAAGATTGAAAGTCTGTATTAATTGAAAGTACAAACAAAATTAAACAAAACAGTAAGCTATACAGTACAAGTTGAAATTCAGATCTATTCCGATGAAACTAAACAAATCAAGAAGCTGAAATTGAAAGCAATTGAAATTGAGACCTCAGTAATAAATAAAAATAAATAGTCCTCAAACCTCGGTAAAAAAAAATCATCCAGATATTTTTTCAAACAAGAGTAGGGGATCGTGCTTATTCTAACTCCTATCGTATTCGGATCTTTATCCGGATCCGATTACCCAACAGGAGCTTAAGCGGGCGCATGGAATGCATATGTGGCCCGTATATGCACAAATGACGTATAAAGGGAGGCTTCATGTAATCGGTGCGTTGAAGAGACCGATCATGCATATGCGGTCGCATATTCAGCCGTGTGGACTGCTTTCATGAACACTGAAGAAGGCTGTAGTCGAAGTTAAGTCAAAAGTTTATGAAGTTTTGTAGACAAATCTCGATTCTAAGGAGGACCGGAAGGATATATTCAGGTTGATCAGAGCAAGGGAAAGAAAGACCAAAGACCTTTCTCAAGTGAGATGCATTAAGGATGATGAAGGTCGCATGCTTGTTACTCAGAAGGATATAGAGACTGGATGGAAGCACTATTTCCATAAACTTTTCGTTGGGGAAGGAAATAGAGACGCCACTTTGGGAGATCTTGCTAGTAGTGAAAGTTACTTGAATCGTGCAAGCTATAGACGTATACAAAGGAAGGAAGTAGATGAGGATTTGAATGATATGAGTCCTAGGAAAGGTGTAGGGCATGATGACATTTTATAGAAATATGGAGAGTTTTAGGTAAGCGTGGTTTGACTTGGCTTACAAAATTCAATGTTATTTGGCAAAACAAGAAAATGCCTGAAGATTGGAGGAGAAACATCGTTGTGCCTTTTTATAAGAACAAATGAGACATTCAAAATTGTTCAAATTATAGAGATATCAAGCTGATGAGTCACACTATGAAAATTTGGGGGCGTGTGATCGAAAAAAGGTTGAGGCAAGTTTCCAAAGTAAAAGAAAATCCATTCGGATTCATGCCAAATTTATAGGCTCAACTATTGAAGCCATCCACTTGATGAGGAGAACAATGTAGATTTATAGAGCTAAAAGGAAGTACCTTCATATGATTTTTATTGATTTGGTGAAGGCTCATGATTCTGTTCCACAAGAGATATTGTGGAGAGTTTTGGATAAGAGACACATACCTGTCCTATACATTAACCTCATAAAGGATACGTATGATAGGGCTTCATCTTGTATAAGGATCCAGTCTGGGAAGACTGTTGGGAGAAAATGATTCATTGTTATTCCAAAGAACCTTAGGCTCTCTTATATAGAGAAATACTATGGGTAAATTACATAAGATGGAAACAAGAAAATGAAATAAACAGAACGGTACATAAAATGTATAAATATCTCCACACTCCCCCTCAAGATGGAGCATAGATTTCAATCATGCTCAGCTTGGAAGAACACTTCTGGAATGACCCTCTGAGCAATGGCCTGATGAAGATGTCTGCAGTCTGCTCTCCTGAACTGACATGAGAAGTAGAGATCAAGCCCTTCTGGATCATATCTCTAGTGTAGTGGCAGTCTACCTCAATATGTTTTGTTCTTTCATGAAAAGCAGGATTATTAGCAATGAATAGTGTGGCTTGATTATCATATTGTAGCTACATGGGTAGAGGTACATTTATATGCAAATCTTCTAGTACAGCTCGAACCCACATCATCTCAGTACTTGCTTGTGCCATGGTCCTATATTCAGATTCAGCACTAGATCTAGCCAGCACTGTTTGTTTCTTGCTTTTCCAAGAAACCAAAGAACTGCCCACAAATACTGCAAAACCCGAAGTAGACTTCCGATTCTTAGGGCATCCTGCATAATCTGTATCAGCACATGCAGAAATAGAAATGTCTGTTTCTTTTCTGAACAGCAATCCTGTGCCTGGAGACGACTTTAGATACCTTAGTATCATGTATATGGCATCTATATGTACTTGTATAGAGGCTACTCCTTGAACTGACTCATCCGACTCACTGCAAAAGCGATATCAGGTCTAGTGATAGTAATATAGAGGAGCTTACCCACCATTTCTCTATATCTTCTCCTGTCAACCTCATATGTATCATTGTCATATAACTTCATGCTGGGGTCTATAGGAGTGGTTGAGGGTTGACACCCAATCATACCCGTCTCAGCAAGCATATTTGTAATATACTTCCTTCGGGTCATCACAAGACCCTGCTCATTCCTGGCAAACTCCAACCCCAGAAAATATCGTAGTATGCCAAGATCCTTAGTAACAAACCGATGGCCCAGAAATGTTTTTGCCATCTTTATCCCCTGTGTATCATCTCCTATAACTAATATATCATCAACATACACCATGATGACAACCGTACCTTCAGAAGTCTTCTGGACGAACAAAGAGTGATCTGCATTTGATCTTTTGAACCATTGCTTTTCAATTAGATGAGAAAGCTTCTGAAGCCACACCCGTGGGCTCTATTTAAGACCGTATATCGTCTTGTGAGGTCTGCACACCATGTGACTCTCCCCCTCAGCAACAAACCCCAGGAGTTGCTGCATGTAGACGTCTTCATGCAGATCGCCATACAAGAAGGCATTCTTAACATCAAGCTGAAACAAGGGTCAATCACGTACCATAGCAACGGACAGAAGGACACGTAGAGTCGAATGACGTGCAACTGGAGAGAAGGTGTCCATATAATCCACGTCGTATGTTTGACTGAACCCTCGCGCCACTAGCCTTGCCTTGTAACGGTCAAGGCTATCATCTGTATGATATTTAACAGTGAATACCCACTTACAGCTGACAACAGATGCTCCTGGGGGAGCGGGAACCAAGCTCCATGTACCCCGCGACTGTAGAGCAGCCATTTCCTCCTCCATGGCGGAACACTAGCAGCCAATCTTCAAGTCATCCTGCTGAGTTCGTGGTATCTCCACGGCTGATAAGGCCATAACAAACCTCTGAAAGTCCCCAGTGAGACGATGGAAAGAAACCTGTGAGGCAAGTGGATATGATGCACATGTACGTTTCTACTTCTGTATGGCAATAAGGACATCCAGATCACCAGGAACAATACTTGCCGGTATACTATTCTCCTGCAACGATGATCCTTGCACTTGCACATTATCAAACCCATCGTTAGTAATAATATATGGACAAACCTGAGGCATGCTCGATGATTGACGAGCCCCATGAGCAGGAACAGATCGACAGGTATTGAACTTTGGTAAGGGTGATACAGGTGGTTGTGGAGGTGGTGGTGGTGGTGATGGTGGTGGTGTGTTGATGGGAACATGAATAGGAGGTGGTCGGCATGAAGGAGGAGGGATATAGATCTCATCGTCAGATGTGGACGAGGCCAACCTGTCACCTGCAGGAGAGAAATACATGACAGACTCAAAAAACGTGACATCAACACTGCCAAAATATTTCCTGTTTACAGGGATATAGCATCGGTAACCCTTCTGAGTCTGGGAGTAACAAACAAAAACGCATTTGACAGCCCTAGGTGAGAGCTTGTCAAGTCTCGGAGACAACTAGTGAACGAATGCAACAACACCAAAGACACGAGGAGTAAGTGGGAATAATTCCTTATCAGGAAAGACGACAGAAAGAGGAATTTTCTCACCTAAAACTGAAGATGGCATATGATTCACAAGATAACATGCTGTAAGGACAACATCCCCCCAAAACGAAATGGGGGCACAAGTTTGGATAAGTAGCGTCCGAGTGATATCAAGAAAATGACAATGCTTTCTCTCAGCAATGCCATTCTGTTAAGACGTGTAAGCACAAATGGTTTGATGGATAATGTCTCTAGATGAGAAGAACCGTGAAAGAGAACGAGTGCAAAATTCCAAAGCATTATCCGTACGCACCTATTTCACAGTAGAGGAAAAAACATTCTGCACTTCATTTATAAGATTTTTGATCAAATCCCCTGCTTCAGATTTATTCTTCAACAAAAACACCCACGAAAGTCGAGAAAAATCATCAACGACAACACGATAAAACCTGTGTCCCTGGTGATCAGGAACATGACTTGGACCCCAAATGTCAACATGAAATAACTCATAAGGAGAGCTATTGCTCCGAGACTGACGACTAGGGAAGCTAGATCTATGGTGCTTTCCCAATTGACATGCTTCACACTGAAAGGAAGAACTTGGTGAAATCTGAGGCAAGATATGATGCATCTTCTGAAGAGGAAGGTGGCCAAAGCGTAGATGTCATGTAAAAGGAGATACTAATCCACTTGGGTGAGAGGAGACGCCAGCGTATGAGGTCCGGACCAGACGATAAGGGCCATCTTTCTCAGAGCCACAACCAATCACCCTACCCGTAAGAATGCCCTGAAAAACAAGAGATGATGGGTCAAATATAGCGCGACAGTGCAAATCCTTCGTAATCTGATTGATAGAAAGTAAATTCATCGAAAAATCAGGAGCATGTAACACATTATGTAGATGCATGGAAGGCGATAAAATAATCTCCCCCTGTCCAACAATGGGGGATTGAGTCCCATCTGCTATCGCGAGTCACGACGGATCGTCCCAGTGGAATCTCCCTATATGATGTAAGTTTATCTTTGTCTCGAGCGGAACGAGGCGTTTTCCTCGGAATCAAGGCGAGGTGTAGTCTCGAGGCGGTCGAGGCGTAAGCCTCAATTTATAGAGAAAATTATGTATAAAACTATAATTGTAGGTATATATATGTCGATATAATTATATGTTCTCTGCCCAACATATAATACTTAATACTATAAGATATGATGAAATAATAGAGATAAGAACCTCGAAATATAAGATAGAATAACATCATATCCCTTTCTACACAGTTTCATCCAATCAAAAAAGGTTCGTTGTTAATAAATGGTGTGAAAGAATTAAACAATACATATCTATTTGAAAATATTATTGTAATTAAAAGTACAATTAAATATACGTCGAAGAAATTTATGTTATGTGTCTAACATATAATATATGATTGTGAGAGAAACTATGAATCCTATCTAGGTCGAACAAATCTTTAAAATATTATTGTAATAAAATTACGATTTAATATATGCTGGATTGTTGTTATGCCTTGAAACCTAAGCATCTGACCATTGTTGAAGAATTGATAGTAAATATGGAGCAGTTTGCTGAAATAGTTAATATGAAGATGTGAGCACGAAAGAAACATCAGATTTAGGCATTTAACTTGTATAATCATTATCTTAAACAAGTATATATTTATAAGCTTCTCAAACCGCCATGTAAACCATTAAAATCATAAAAAAAACTTCAAAAAAACAAAAACGCTTCGGAAAACGCCTCGACCGCCTCAAGGCAGAACGCCTCGAGGCTTCGCCTCAGCCACCTGAGGCACACACCTCACTGGTCAGGGCCGAGGCGCACGCCTCGAGGGTAAAAAGGGCTGCCTCGCCTCGATGCGTACGCCTCGACTGTCTCGAGGCGCGTTTTTTGATACTGAGTAGAAGCATTGGACGAGACTGTAATGCAGCTAAGTCTGTGGTAAACTTCCTCCATAGGAGGAATGGTAGCATATGCTAGAATCTGCAAGCGAGCAGCATCATACTCAGGGTCAAGTGCCGCAAGTAGGACTCCTACCATGGTAGCGTTCCGAAAGGTCTTTTGTTGCTCTGGAGTTGCCATAAGAGGAATGATGTTGTAGAGCTTCTCAAACATCTGTCGCAAGGATGTATAGAAGGAGTGAAGGAGTCGTCCATTCTGCTTGACAGTAAATATGTCATGCTGAAGCTGAAGGATCTTGGTCTCATTTCGCACCTGCAAATATGTTGCTGCAAGTATGTCCCACATTGCCTTAGCAGTGGGCTGATGGAGAACATCATTGGCAATATCCATTGACAGGGTGCCTGAAAGCCAGACTTTAGCGTATGAATCATCAGCCTCCCAGGAGGCATAAAACCCAGTCTTCTCTGCCGGCTCGTCTTCGGTAAGAATGTGCTTCTTATCATTCGACTTCATGAGACTCATGAACTGCATCGCCTAGAGCTCATAGTTCGTCCCATCTATCTTGACAATTGACGCTGGACCTTTGAACGCTCCTATGGAGGGCATATCGACCTTGTTTTCTGATATATTGCTGGAGATATGGAAGTAGGGTTTGTAGACCAAAGAACAAATGTCTACATAAACTCCAGAGGATTTGAGTGCATATGTAGACTTATGCACTCAAACCCATAGATAGAAGAGCGGGGCCGGCGGGTAGGAGGAGCCGGTGGTGGGAGGGGCCGACGGTGAGAGGGACCGACTGGAGAGGACCGGCGGGAGGGGGGGCTTGCGGCGGTTGCGGTAGAGATGAGAGAGAGAGGAAGGAAATATAGATATGGATATCATATTGGTTCGCCTAGTCGGAAATGGCGTAAAAAACGTTTTTTCCATGAATTAAGATCATCATACTTATTAAGATAATAAGTAGCATACAAATACACATTTATATGTAAGAATGAGGTGTATTTAGCACACTAATATACATTATATCGCACATATCGATGGTTGTTAATTCTGATAGCTGATCTGACTGCTGAGATGTATTATGGACTTGTGATTCTAACTTGATCAACATTAGACTTGTTTTCATCTCTATTACCAAAGAGGGTGAAGTCTACCAATTGAAGAACCGTCGTATGCATCCCCCTGTAGCACCATACCCTACCAGACGGGGGTCTCGCTGGGGGGAGGGTCAAGGTGGAGCAGGTGTGTTCCCCCTGCAGGGGTGCAGGGGCAGCTCTCCCGTCCCGAAATAAAATATATAATTCATGATGTGTTTTAATACTAGGAGTAGCAAAATAAGTAGTGAAATCAAGCTTACAACGGTAATATCATTGATATATAGATAGATAGATATAGATATCGGTCAATCCGACAAATTTTGTACTGAAATCATTCAATTTCGAGTGGTATGACTCGATATGGCGATATATCATCGATATCTCACAAGATATCGGTCGTTATTCTGGAAAAGGATATCTATATGAATATCGGTACCCACATCCCGTCACTACTGATATATCGCGATATTGCCGACTATGACTTCGATTGAGGATAAGGTGCGAGAAAACTGCTCAACGTGGTTTGCTCATTTGCAAAGGAGGTCGGCCGATGCACCAGCTAGGAGATGTGAGTTTTTGCATGTTGAGCCGGCTAAGAAAGGGCGACGAAGGCCCAAGAAGTGTTGGAATGAGACCATACAAAGATATCTTAGTTTTTTGAATCTAAGTCCGAGATTGACCCAAGATAGATATGAATAGAGGCAATGAATCCATGTAGCCGATCCTACTTAATGTGGGAAAAGGCTTTGTTGTATTTTCTAAAAACACTCGGGGATTTAGTCTACTAGATGATAACATGTCTTTCAAATTTCATGTAAAACAAACATCCTAACCCTTCCATCTATAAGGGGTCAATTTCGGCAATTATGAGACCACTAAAATTTGACAGAGTTGATGCATGGAATAGAAGTTTCGAGTTGAATCAAAAATTGAATGAGAACATGTTGTCTTACAGTGTTCCCAAGGTGTTTTTCAGAGAATACCGTAAGAACAAAAAAATAAGACTGAGATAGCTATGTTGGCTCCCTCTTGGGGGGTATTCCCAGTAAACCATATATATGTATATGTATGCGCTCTAGATTGAGGGAGAGTTTTGAAAGCGATTGATAGAGATTTCCTATATTATGTTTTTCCTATTAGGTGCGTAGTTAAGGATTATCCCATTGGTCTTTAATTTCTATATATACAAAGAGAACCCAACCTGTTATAAAATAAAGAATCTGATTCCTATTTTTCCAGGTTTTAGCTCTCACTATCAACACATTGTATCTTTGTCATAAAGAGCCCCTATAACTCAACTTATTTATCCAATCTTGCATTAATTTTATGTTGACCGTCCCAATTGATTCCTCCTTTTAGTTGGAAAGTTGACCTCCAAATATATCAGCATCAATTACGACATGAAATGTCAGCATCTTTCTTAAATTAGTCTAAACATGATTATTTGATTGGTCAAAATGCATGTCTACAAGAGGATAGAAAATTTTGTCGGGTGTAAAGTGTATAAATATCAAGCTCAGCTGGTTATCTATTTGTGAACTACAGAACTCTCTCTGATATCTACATTTTATGTGGAGGTAAGCAGAGACGTCTTCTGTTGAACATTTGTCTTTTGACTCTGCCATTGCATATGCAAGATTTCTGAGGTGAAAGTTCTCTATTCTGCACTTACCGTTGTCGATTTTTCCTTAATACTTCCAAGCAAACTATTGCGCATAATTTACTGTTGCATTATGTCAGAGGGCTTCCCTGATTATTCTCTTGGTTCATATTCAGGGTTTAGATGGCGAAGCTACCGAGCCAATGATTAAAGAACTGGAAGAGGAAAGAGAGGAATCATTGGATCCTGAAATTGAATTTGCAATTGCTGGTGCTGTCAGAGATTTTAGGGGGCTAGAAATTATCTTGGAGATAATTCAGGTGCAATTTTTTGTTCTAGATGATAAATTTCCTCATTTTGGATTATATCCATTATATTTATCTGTGGTGTTTCCCATAGTATAACTCCTTAAAAATTAAAAATTTAAGGTTCTTTATGGTCGTATCTTTTGCGGCTTTTTTAGACTATTTGATTAGCCCTGTCTATTGGGATTTTTCTCCCTTCTCACTGCTCATTTCTCACTGTGTTAGAATATGCGAGATGATGATCTGAAGCGTAACCGAGAAGAACTTGGCTCAGTGCTCAACCTGCTTATGTATTGCTGTAAAATCCAAGAGAATAGACGTGTCTTGCTGAGACTTGGAGCATTAGGGCTGCTTCTCGAGACAGCCCGGAGGGCTTTTTTCGTAGATGCTATGGAACCGGCTGAAGGGATTCTTTTGATTGTCGAGAGTCTTACAATTGAAGCAAATGAAAGTGATGTTGACACTACTCAGTGTGTTACCGTTAGTAGTGGAGAAACTGGCACTGGTGATCAGGCCGAGAAAATTGTTCTAATGTTTTTAGAAAGATTATCTCACTCTGGTCTAAAAAGGTCCAACAAACAACAAAGGAATAATGAAATGGTTGCGAGAATATTACCATACTTGACCTATGGAGAACCTGCTGCAATGTATGCCCTTGTCGATCACTTCAACCCTTACTTGCAGGATTGGGATGCATTTGATTTTATGCTAAAGCAATATGAAGAAAATCCCAAAAATGAAAATTTTTGTCTGCAAGCTAGTGAACAAAGATCTGAAGTTGAGAATTTCGTCCGTGTCTCCGAGTCACTTAGAACTAGTTCATGCGGAGAAAGACTGAAGGACATTATTTTGGAAAAGGGAATAACTACTGCTGCTGTCAAACATTTGAGAAAATGCTTTGCTGTTACTGGTCAAGCTGGATTTAAGACAACTCCAGAATGGCAAATTGGCTTGAAATTACCATCAGTCCCGTTGATCTTGTCCATGCTTAGGGGATTATCCAAGGGGCATTTAGCTACACAAAATGATATTGATGAGGGTGGGATATTACCATTGCTACATGCTCTGGAGGGAGTTCCTGGTGAAAATGAAATAGGCGCAAGAGCTGAGAATTTACTGGATACACTGGCTGACAAGGAGAAAAATGGAGATGGATTTCTGGGAAAGAAGGTTCATGAGTTGAGGCATGCTACCAGGAATGAAATGCGTCAACGTGCATTGAGGAAAAGAGAAGAACTCTTGCAGGTATACTGATGATAATGCCTTTCTTTTTTCATTGTTGACATTGGTCTTGTTAACAGTGGATAAAAAAGAATGTCATCTTGGTCTGGAAAGTGAAAAGCATAGATTGGTGTTAGATTATGAACTGTTCTATTTGTGAAAGACACTAATTTCTGATACTATACTTTGTATTTTGGATGTTGTTTCATCGCCACCATCATCATTCTTACTTTCTTAGTAGGGATTATATCCAACTGTGCTAAACATTTGGAGGTTGCAAATCACCATCTGACTTTGTGATCATAGAGAACCTCAGTAACTAATTTTTTTGATTGAAATCTGATTATTTATTTCCTGATTTGTAATTGAATTTTGGAGATTTTTGGTGTAAGTAGTATTTCTATTCCTCATCTGATATCATGTGCCAATCTGTTTTGCTGCCTCATTGCACTCTTTATGCTTGAAAGGATAAGGTATATATAGAACCTGTTAGTTTGGCCATTAAATCTGAACTCAATTGTATATTTTGAAAATCCAAAGCTCGCCAAATTTATAAAATCAACCTGCATGTTTAAAACTAACCCAAACTTCACATCTGTCCAAATGAAACATACAGATCTTTCTAAACACTAAGTTCAGCATATGGATTTCTCCAAAAACCAATGCACCATGGAGATAATATGGTGAATTGGGTGGGGGTAGATTTATTTGGTTTGCTTTACAGTAACCCAGTCTTCACACCATAATTCAAACACTGTCATGACTCATGAGGATCATAACCTGCAGCCAACTGCAGGGTACTCAAATGTTCTCTTTTTTAAGGAAAAAGTGGCACCCAACATCCATCCAATCATAACACCTATCCCATCTCCATCATTGGTATGCATACTATTGGAAAAGATGCCATTGTCTTTGTGCAAAAATCTTCTCTATCCAGTGGCTGAGATGGGATATAAGGGAAGATTGGTGGTGTGAAAACACACCCTTACCAGTACTCTTAAAATGTTATCCTTCCTTTCACAATTTGGTGGATTCAAACTAGTTAGCGGGCAAAGGCCATGATGTGCTAGGGTTGGGAGGAAAGTGATCATTTATTAAGCGATCCGTCAAGAGTATGATTTGCTAGTAAATGACCATAATTTATGTTCTCATAATCCAGTTAGGTCTGTTGGCTATTGGATTGTGGTTGCTTGATTTGCAAAGGTCTCTGATATGCTTGTATTCTTAATCTTTACGCAGGGTCTTGGTATGAGGCAAGGATTGTCATCTGATGGAGGAGAACGCATATTTGTTGCTCGACCATTAATTGATGGTCTTGAAGATGTGGAAGAGGAGGAAGATGGGTTGGCATGCATGGTTTGCCGGGAAGGTTACACCCTCAGGCCAAATGACATGTTGGGAGTTTATTCATTTAGCAAGCGGGTAAACCTGGGCCCAGGTCCTTCTGGAAGTTCAAGAGGAGAATGTGTTTACACTACGGTGAGCCATTTCAACATCATCCATTTCCAGTGCCATCAGGAAGCCAAACGTGCTGATGCCGCATTAAAAAATCCAAAGAAAGAGTGGGAGGGAGCTACACTGAGAAACAATGAGACTCTCTGCAATGCTATTTTTCCACTAAAAGGCCCATCTGTACCTCTTGCACAATATGTTCGCTACGTTGACCAGTACTGGGATAATCTCAGTGCCCTTGGGAGGGCAGATGGGAGTCGTCTCCGGCTATTGACATATGACATTGTTCTGGTAAAAGTCACCTACTAATCTTCAAACTCTCAATTTCACTAATGATATGGACTTCTCTGCTATTTCAATCCATTCATTCTATATTTTATCGAACAATTGTTTTATGCTCTATGTCCATCATGTTAATGGTGGTACTTAATTTCATGCTCATGGTTTCATTTTGCCATATGCAGATGTTGGCACGATTTGCAACCGGAGCTTCTTTTAGTACAGATAGCAAAGGTGGTGGACGTGAGAGCAATTCTCGCTTCCTTCCTTTCATGATCCAAATGGCATGCCATCTTCTGGACCAGGGAACTCCTGGTCAGCAATGCCGAGCTATGGCCAAATCTATATCCACTTACTTGTCTTCAACAAGTATAGTTGATTCTCCAACACGGTCTTCTGCTCTCTCCAGTGCACGTCTTAACCCTGAACCTTCTGATGAGACTGTCCAGTTCATGATGGTCAACTCCCTTCTCACGGAGTCCTACGAAGAGTGGTCTCAGCACCTTCTGGCGTTTCTACAACGCGGGATATACCATGCATACATGCAGCATACTCATGGTCGATCCACCCTTCGGCTTTCCTCTGATTTAGCATCCTCTGTTGAAGTGAGTGATGGTCATGAGGGTCATTCCAGTGACAACACCAACCTCTTCCCAATCATTCACCAAATGTTGGTGTATACTGGCTTGATTGAGCAGCTGCAGCGTTTCTTTAAACATCAAAAGGCAGCCAGTGGAAGGTCGTCAAAGGAGCTTGAAGGTGACAGCAGTGACAGCGGCGGTAGCTTAGAGGGGTGGGAGATTGCAATGAGAGAGAAATTGGTGAACATGAAGGAGATGATCAGTTTTTCTAAGGAGCTGCTTTTATGGCTCGAGGACATGACCACCGCCGGGGATTTGCAGGAAGCATTCGATGTCATGGGAGTTTTGGAAACCGTGCTTAAAGCTGGTTACTCTACCTGTGATGACTATGTTCGGGCTGTGATAACGTCTGGACGGAGCTGAGTGAGCAAAGCAGGAGCATATGTTGCATAGCTGGTGGCTTCTGTAGGGGCGAATCTCGTGCTGGGCTGAGTTCATAGCGATGAAGCAGGGTTGACCAAGTCGGGATGTGTCATGGTTTGTAAAGGTGTACGTCTCAGAAAACTGTCGTGCATGTTTATGTGGCAGATGAGTTCTCTTTCTAGTCATTTTTGGCAAATTAGCAGGCCATTCCCATCAATTCCTCAATCAACAATCTAGTGATGATCATGAAGCCCGGTAGATACTTGTCATCCACATCTTCAAAGGGTCAAAGAAGTAGATAAACTTACAAGCACATGCTCATCTTTTGTACAAAGGTCGAACAGACTGTTGCATCTTGAAACGTCGATTTGTTTCCAATGCCAAGTAATGTTGATCTTCCATTATTGTGTGCGCATTGGATTTCTATTTCTAAGCTAACTATGCTGATGTCTAAAAGATGTCTACCTGTATTCATGATGCACCATAATATGTTAATAGCTGACTTTCTGAAATAGAAGGTATCCTTCAGTTGATTTGATAACCCGTATAGGGGGAGCCCCTCCTTATTCCTCTCCTCAAGCTAACCCGTAATAATATTTAATTTTTGGATACTTTTTTATTTAATTTGCGGATACTTTTTTATTTATGTTTGTCGTAGATCCACCTACTTTTGGGGATCCCATTTCACGGAGGGATGCATAAATCCTCTAGTGTAAGATATTTTTGACGCATCTTCTATACGACCATTTTTTCTTTCCAAAAAAAGGTTTGTCGTCGAGGACATAGTCCAATCAGGATTGAACCTTGTATGTCCCCATGTTTTTTTTTCGGTTATTTTTCTTTCTCATTGTTTCTTCGATTTACATTTGATTTTGATATCAACAAACTAAAATTACAGCTTCCATGTTTTTTATGAAGTAAGGAGTAAAATGTTGCCATACAATCTGAAGATCAGGATAGAAGGAATGGATCTAGTCTCGATCATGTACATGCCTTTCTCAGAGGTAAGATGGAGGGTATCTGTTTGCGTCAGTTGGCATTTAAAAGGTGAATGAATTCGAGCCATCTTGAGTTGTTTTCCCACTTGATGATCATTGTAGTAATACTAGATAAAGATAAGATCATTACCAAGGTTGTAGATGAGACCACTATCACGAGTCTGTGGTTAAGACTAGAGAGTCTCTATATTGTAAAATTCATAACCAACAAATTGTTGAAAAAAGACGAACTGTACTCGAGCTTTGAATCAAGGGATTTTTACACCCATAACTCTGAGTAATTTCGCAATAACATTTATAACCCTGTATAATCATGAATTACATGAGAAACCCCGGATAGTCACTCCGTCTTACACTCATAACCCTCCGTTAGTTTAATATGCTAACTCAACCATATGAACGAATTAATCTACCCAACCTATGATCTAACGGTTAAGATTATCCAATAGGCAGGTCGCGTCTGTAATATGTTGGAAGAGCGGATGCACAGTCACAAATTACTAACTTTCCACTTGGGGGTGCCCTTCACGTGCTCGCCCTTTATCTTCTTCTTGGGCGCGATCTGCATGAGCGACGGGTAGCTGCTCCAGGTGCGAAGGAGGCACGGGCGTCCAAGGCAGCCGTGGGCGACACACGCCTGGCGGTGTGGTCGAAGGCTTGGGGGGACTGGCCTGGAGGTCGCTGACGACAGGGAGATCCTTGGCGTAAGCAGGGCCGTCCCTGACCCTTGTTTCAGGGTGCAATGGCCCAGGGCCCCGCAATTTTGGGGGCCCATTTATAAATTGGCTACATATAGTTAGTTTTTGTTATTTTTGTTTCAAATACTAGTGATGAAAACGAATTGGATGCTGATCAGATATGCCTATTTCTATATCTATATTCGCATGGCTACACAGGTCCATTAATTATTTACATTTGCATGTATCATTCGACTCTTCATATTCCTAAATGCCTAAAAATCCTTTGGGTTTCCCATTGCCACATTAATATCTTAAAAGTTAAGACCCCACATTGAACTTAGATGTGTCCTTTGGAGACAAATATGACCTCCTCTTGTGATTTGCGATTTCCGCCACTGCTGCAATTTCTCCCGCTTTTAATTTATGACTAGTTGCTGTTGTTGGTCACCCGCAAATCACGGCCTCAGTTAATGGTATTTTTTTATATTTGTGCAATGTAATTTTTTCCTTAGATCCACAAATCACGGTTATTTTTTGGATTCACACATCTACTCACCATATTTGTGTAATTGTAAATCATCTCTTATCTTTTTTCTAAGAAATTATAAATTGGAAGTTATTACACATTGTAAGGGATTGGGAATGTGGCGTTAACACTTGAATTGTTGTTATCTTTTTTACAAAAAAATCATCTCTCGTTGCTCAATCACGTGACATACATTTCCCTTTTCAAAGTTTTTATTGTCATTATAATCAGTTTTATATTTGCGGTAAGAATATTTTATGATTGGATTGTGAATAACCATCTAATAATCTTTTTAGGTTACTTATTTTATTTTCCATAAAACTAAATCTTAATTATTTAATTTAGGTTTCATGATTAATGCTAGTTGTGATTGAGAAGTTATTTTATTAACACATATATGTTTGGATCTTGGATTGTTAATAGAAACTATCAGCTTGGCCTGATTACCACTATCAAATAAAAAAAACTAATGACTTGATTATTTTTCCATAACTATTATTTTTTTGTCTGTTTAAATTGTTTTGTGCTTCTTGCTTGAATATTATTATTCTCTAACCACATTTTCGGCCCATATGATATGGAAAATAGACATTAAGAGATGAAACTCTTAATTTTTAAATATTTTTTGTTATTGTAAACAATAGATATATATGCTTCTGTGCTTGAACGTTCTCGAAAAAATGTCGTACATTTTTTTGCTAGCTATTGTGTTGGGGATATATATAGAAAATGCGGAATAATCAAAACAACCAGGATCTGTATCCCCCTAAAACTGTCCTGCAGCAAAGATGGCACACAAGAATATGTTCCCCACATGGGAACTCAATAGCAACAATGATAGCAACCACAAGCAAGCAAGCAAGCACCACACGAGACAAAGATTTTTACGTGGAAACCCTTCTCAATGTGAGCAAGGGAAAAACCACGGGGCAAGACCGGCAACCAATCACTACGGTCAAGAGTATCAAAGTTCTTCCCGGTTTTGTTGCCCACAAAACCGAGGTACAAGCACACACAATGGATAGTTCTTCAACAAGGAACAAACTATCCCTAGGTATCTAACTATACCAATATTGTGCTCAAAACAAGGAGTACAAGATAACTCCCCTTGTGGGCTCCCGGATGGAGTCCCAAAGTCGAAGCTCGGCTTCTTGAGGTCGTTCCCAACGACCTCCGGATGCAGCTCCTCTCGAGCTCGCCCAAACGGTGCTCCCACGCCCAACTCCAAGCCCTAGCCGCTGTGCCGAAGACTCGAGCTGCTGCTGCCCTCGATCCCGGCCTCTTTCTCCCTTGCTCTCCCGCTCACGTGGAGGAAGAAGAAGATGGGTTTAGAAAAAACCCCTGCTGCTGGCGTCGATGTGCTGGAAGGGAGGGGCTGCCGTTCTTCTCCCAAAAGGGGCCGATGCTCACTCTCTGGAATACCCAACGAATGGGTTCTGTCCTCCCTGGAATGTCTCGACTGGGGCTGCCCAAATTTCTGGAAAAGTTTCAATGATTCCCCTGCCAAAGGGGCAAATTGCTACTGCCCCCAGTTGGGGCTGGAATATATATAACGATATCCAACAACCTCCCCCTCCAGCCCCAACGGGGAGGTGTTGTCCTGTGATGGAGATCAACAAGAGGTGACACCGCTCAGCTCTCTACAGAGCTGAAGCTTGTCACGAGTGACTGCCTTGGTCAA
The DNA here is from genome assembly GCA_037367405.1 of Ottelia alismoides. Classification (NCBI taxonomy): domain Eukaryota; kingdom Viridiplantae; phylum Streptophyta; class Magnoliopsida; order Alismatales; family Hydrocharitaceae; genus Ottelia; species Ottelia alismoides. The sequence continues at coordinate 289,249 of JAZKJV010000382.1, read as the reverse complement.
CATGTCTGAGGGGTTCTCATCTGTGTGAATCTTCTTCAACACGAGCTGCTTCTGTTCAATTGCATCCCTCAACCAATGGTATCTCACATCAATGTGCTTTGTGCGAGCATGGTGCATGGTACTCTTGCTCAAATCTATAGCGCTCTGGCTATCACAAAACACAACTGGCTCACTGCCATCCAATCCAAACTCACCAAGGAAGTGTTGTAGCCACAACACTTCTTTCTCAGCCTCTGCTGCTGCAATGTATTCTGCCTCAGTAGTTGAGAGAGCAACACATTTCTGTAGTTTGGATTGCCAAGATATGGCTCCCCCTGCAAAAGTAAAAATGTAGCCTGAGGTGGACTTTCTCTGGTCCATGTCTCCTTCCATATCTGCATCAGTGTAGCCACACAATTTGGGATCTGACCTCCCAAAAGCAAGACACATACTTGAGGTCCCTCTCAAGTATCTCAAGATCCACTTCACGGCCTCCCAATGGTCCTTCCCCGGATTGGACATGAACCTGCTCACCACGCCCACTGCATGGGCTATGTCTGGTCTAGTGCAAACCATGGCATACATGAGGCTCCCAACTGCTGACTGGTATGGGATCTTGGACATCTCTGCTTTCTCCTCAGAAGTAGAAGGACATGACTCTTTGTTCAGCTTGAAATGAGAGGCTAAGGGCGTACTGACAAGCTTGGCATTCTTCATGTTGAACCGCTCCAACACACGTTCAACATAGCTCTCTTATGACAACCACAACATGTGCTTCTTCCTGTCCCTTGTAATCTGCATCCCAAGGATGTGACTTGCCTTGCCCAAATCTTTCATCTCAAATTCTTTGGAGAGTTCCCTCTTGAGATTTGCAATGAGATTGGAATCATGACCTACAATCAACATGTCATCCACGTAGATCAAAAGAATGACGAACCTGTTATTGGGAAGACGACGAACATATACGCATGGGTCGGCTGTTGTCCTCTTGAAGCCTTGCTTTCCCATGAAAGCATCAAACTTCAAGTACCATTGTCTCGGGGCTTGCTTCAAGCCATAGAGACTCTTCCTCAACCTGCATACCATATGCTCTTTCCCTCTCTCTTGAAATCCCTGTGGCTGCTCCATGTAGATCTCTTCCTTCAAATCACCGTGAAGAAACGCCGTCTTCACATCCATCTGCTCCAACTCAAGGTCCATGCTAGCAACAAGTCCTAGCACCATTCTCACTGAGTTCATCTTCACCACTGGGAAGAAGATCTCGTCATAGTCCACTCCTTCCTTCTGGCTAAACCCTTTCACGACCAATCTAGCCTTGTACTTCACATGTTTGCCACTGTCATCTGACTTCAGCTTGTACACCCACTTGTTCTTCAAGGCCCTCTTCCCTTTAGGAAGCTCAACAAGGTCATAAGTGTGGTTTTTCTTAAGAGATAGCATCTCCTCATTCAATGCATTCTGCCAATGACCCTTGTCCTTGTGCACTTGTGCCTCCTCAAAGGTGTATGGCTCACCTGCGTCTGTGAGCATCACATACCTAGAAGTGGGGTAACGGGATGATGGCTGGCGTGTCCTCTCAGATCTCCCGACCTGAGGCTCTGCTGCGTCTGCAACTGGATGAGGTAGCTCCCCCTGCCCTAGGTCCCCTGGACCTGCATCAATGGGGTCTGCTTCTGGCTCATGCTGCTCTAGCTGCCCATCCTCTCCACCTGTACCCTGTACTGGAGAGGGCTCTGTATCCTCATCACTGTCATCATCCATGGAGATCTCATCTCCATCACCACTTTCAGTAGTGTCCTCAGCAAACGTCTGATTCTCATAGAAAATCACATCCCTGTGCCTGGTGACTGTCTTCTTCCTTGGATCCCAAAGACGGTATCCAAACTCATGATCTCCATAGCCAAGAAAAATACAAGGCACTGCCTTGTCATCCAACTTCTTCCGCTGCTCCTTGGGTACCAATGGATACGCCTTGCATCCAAACACCCTCAAATGAGCATATGAGGGGTCTTTCCCTGTCCAAACTCGCTCTGGAATCTGAAAGCCCAAAGGAACTGATGGAGATCGGTTTACCAAGTAACAAGCGGTGCGGACCGCCTCAGCCCAAAAGGTCTTGGGCAACTTCGCTGTCTTCAGCATACAGCGGACTCTCTCAACAATGGTCCTGTTCATCCTCTTAGCTAGACCATTGTGCTGGGGTGTGCCTGGCTCTGTCCTCTCATGCCTGATGCCGTGCTCTGCACAATAGCCCTGAAAGCTATGGGAGGTGTACTCTCCCCCATTGTCTGTGCGTAGACACTTCAACAATTTTCCTGTCTCACGCTCAACCATGGCATGGAACTTCTTGAAGCAATCAAAAACTTGATCCTTCGACCTCAGCACATACACCCACACCTTCCTAGATGCATCATCAATGAAGGTGACAAAATACCTGTTGCCTCCCAAAGAGGCTGTGTCTATAAGACCACAAACATCCGAGTGAACCAACTGCAAAAGGTCTCCTTTCACCTTGGATCTCGCTCTGTATGGCGCACTCCCGCTCTTCCCAACCTCACATGCATCACAAGGAGACAAAGTGATGTCATTGTGGTAGGGGATCAACTCTCTCTTGCTAAGAAGCTGTAAGCCCTTCTGGCTCATGTGGCCAAGCCGACGGTGCTACAAATCTGAGTTATCTGCTTCACTAGCATGCAAACTGCCATCCATGACCTTCACTCTAGTCATGTAGAGTGTGTGACACAAGCTGCCTCTAACCATGATAAGAGAACCCTTGCTAATCTTGCATCTGTTGTCGCCGAACTTCAGATGGTAGCCTTCACTATCTCGCTGTGAGCCAGATATAAGGCTAAGCCGCACATCAGGAACATGCCTCACATTCTGGAGTGTCATTGAGCACCCAACATCCGTCTGGATCGAGATGGTGCCCATGCCAATGATCTTAGAGTAACTCTCGTTACCCATCAAGACTCTCCCGTAATCACCCCTAGTGTAGGTGGTGAAGAACTCCCTGTGTGGAGTCACATGATAGGAGGCGGCCGTGTCAACGACCCACTCCAAATCGCTCCCTGCATGCAAGCACTGATCCTGGATGGTGAGAATCTCCTCATCTGCACTTTCATCTGCCACAACTGCAGCTACATTCCCATCTTCCTTTTTCTGTTCTTTCTTGGCTTCAGCTTGTTCTCTCTTCCAAACTCTGCAATCTCTCTTCCAGTGACCGGGCTTCTGGCAATGGTGACACTTTCCTATGCCCCTTGGACTTATCCCTGGATTTCTGCCTCTCCTGTGACGCTCCTCTGCTGCTGGACCTTCCTCTCCTCTCAACTGCATACACATGTGAAGAGGAGGATGCCTCTCCCGAAGAGCGGCGTCTAATCTCCTCATTGAGGAGACTGCCCTTGACCATAGCCATGGTCAACTTGCTATCCTTAGCAGAGTTGCTCACGGTGACTACAAGAGTCTCCCAACTATCTGGCAAAGAACCCAAAAGAAGAAGTGACTGCAGCTCGTCATCAAGTGTCAAATCCATGGATGTCAACTGGTTGATAATGCTTTGGAAATCATTCAGATGCTCTGCCACCTTGCATCCATCCTTGTACTTTAAGTTCGCAAGCTTTCTAATCAAGAAAGCCTTGTTGGTTGCGGTCTTCTGGTCATAGAGCTCGGACAGCTTGTCCCAAAGCTCCTTCGCATTCGTCTCCTCGGCCACGTGATGAAAGACCGACATGTCAAGCCATTTCCGAATGGTACCAATGGCCTTTCGGTTCAACTTTGTCCACTCTCCTGCGGACATGTGCTCCGGCTTGGCGCTCTCCCCCTCCACCGGATCGTGGAGGTCCTTGCAATACAATATGTCCTCCATCTTGGCCTTCCAAATCTGCCAGTTGCTGCTTGTGAGCTTGATCATTGTGCCTTCCTCATCTTTGCCCATTGCTCAAACCAGAGCTCTGATACCACTTGTTGGGGATATATATAGAAAATGCGGAATAATCAAAACAACCAGGATCTGTATCCCCCTAAAACTGTCCTGCAGCAAAGATGGCACACAAGAATATGTTCCCCACACGGGAACTCAATAGCAACAATGATAGCAACCACAAGCAAGCAAGCAAGCACCACACGAGACAAAGATTTTTACGTGGAAACCCTTCTCAATGTGAGCAAGGGAAAAACCACGGGGCAAGACCGGCAACCAATCACTACGGTCAAGAGTATCAAAGTTCTTCCCGGTTTTGTTGCCCACAAAACCGAGGTACAAGCACACACAATGGATAGTTCTTCAACAAGGAACAAACTATCCCTAGGTATCTAACTATACCAATATTGTGCTCAAAACAAGGAGTACAAGATAACTCCCCTTGTGGGCTCCCGGATGGAGTCCCAAAGTCGAATCTCGGCTTCTTGAGGTCGTTCCCAACGACCTCCGGTTGCAGCTCCTCTCGAGTTCGCCCAAACGGTGCTCCCACGCCCAACTCCAAGCCCTAGCCGCTGTGCCGAAGACTCGAGCTGCTGCTGCCCTCGATCCCGGCCTCTTTCTCCCTTGCTCTCCCGCTCACGTGGAGGAAGAAGAAGATGGGTTTAGAAAAAACCCCTGCTGCCGGCGTCGATGTGCTGGAAGGGAGGGGCTGCCGTTCTTCTCCCAAAAGGGGCCGATGCTCACTCTCTGGAATACCCAACGAATGGGTTCTGTCCTCCCTGGAATGTCTCGACTGGGGCTGCCCAAATTTCTGGAAAAGTTTCAATGATTCCCCTGCCAAAGGGGTAAATTGCTACTGCCCCCAGTTGGGGCTGGAATATATATAACGATACCCAACATATTGCCCATAGCTTTTGTTTGTATTTACTTTCCATGAGTTGCATTATATCCATAGATGTCTTTCGATTGGAGAATTTTTTTTTATAATTTTAATTCATTACTTATTGTTTGATGCTCGTTGATTATAATCATACATAGTTCTTTGTAAAATTTAAAGAACTTTATTTATAAGAAATTTACAAATTAAAAATTAAATTATTTTTGTAGGGGCCCTTTTGTTCTCTTTTGCCTAGGGCCCATGAAATGTCAGGGACGGCACTGGGCGTAAGGCGGCGGGGTTGCAGGTCGTCACCGGGGGGCGGGGGGGGGGCTTGCAGGTCGGCCAATCGAGGGGGATGGGGGGTGGACAGAGCGTGCTCTCGCGGGGTTCCAGGTCATCGCCGGGGAGGAGGGGGAGCCTTGCAGGTCGGTCCGTCGGGGGGTAGGGATGCTTGCAGATTGGCCGATGGGGGGGGTTGCAGGTCGTCGTCATGGGGTTGGGGGGGCAGAGGGTGGTGCGGGGTTCCAGGTCGTCGCCGGGGAGGAGGGGGAGCCTTGCAGGTTAGTTCGTCGGGGTGTAGGGCTGCTTACAGGTTGGTCGACGGGGGGTAGGGGTGCTTGCAGGTTGTAGGTCGTCGCCGCTGGGGTGGGTGGGTTGCATGTTGCCATCAGGGGGGGGGGGGGTGGGGGGTGGGGGGGGAGAGGGTGGTGCGGGGTTCCAGGTCGTCGCCGAGCGTGCTCTCGCGGGGTTCCAGGTGGTCGCAGTCGACTGGGGGGGGGGGGTTAGCAGCGATGGGGGAGGGGGCTTAGCAACGATGGGGGAGAGGGCTCGATGCATGGCCTGCAGGGGATGGGGAAGTGGTGCTCGGCAAGAGGGAGAGGGCCGGACTTCATGTCTGACGGAGGGGAGGATCGTTGATGGCATATTTTGCAAATAAGAATGAACGTTAGGGGCAGTTTGGTCTTTTTCAATGAAAATCGTCAAATAACAGACGGTTATGTCCCTCTTTTTTGGAATATACGTTATGTCAATACTTTCTTAAAGTATAATTTTCTTGAGACAACTATAAATAAATGATTATAATATTATATGCATATATAATTCTAGTAAATGCGACTAACTTTGTAGAGTTTTGTCCGAAATAGACAATCATGTTATTCTATTTAAAGATTTAAAATTTCTAACGATTATTTCATTAATATATAAATATATACTTATATATATGTATCCGGTTTTATTGGTTCAAAAAATCGGTTCGATCGGTCTGACGAGTGAATTAAGCCCGATCTGATTTTTTTCGAGTCGATAAGAATGATAACGTCATGTTGACGTCATCACCGGTCCGACCGGTTTGCACCGACGGTTCGACCCGGTTGGACCAAACTAAAGACTGGCCGATTCAATGTCCGGTCCGATTTTTAAAACCTTGTGCCTGCGTGTTCCGAGGAGGGGGAACCCTCGTCAGAAATTTTACGCATCCTACGGGCTTGTTTGGTTGCTGGGATTGCTGGGTTGGGTTGGATTGGATTGGGTCGGAGTACCCTGTGAATGGTAAAATGTGAGGAGAGTTGGAAGGGTTGGAAGGTGGGGTACACCAGTGTACCCCAACCCAACCTAGCAACCAAACAGACCCTATTTGTCCCCAATAAACCGATCGCAGCGGACAAAAAAAGGGTCCAGAGCCACGCGAGTCGGTGGAGCATCTCCACGTTGAGGAAGAAATGATGGATACAAATATCGTAACTTGGACTATAGTGAGCGTTGATGTTGACGTCGTTTTTTAAAGGGATAATTACACCCATAACCCTGAGTATTTTTGCAATCTCAATCATAACCCTGTATAATCGCGAATTACATGAGAAACCCCGAGTAATGCTTAACTCTTACATAACATAACCCTATGTTAGGGTCCGTTTGATTTAGCCGTTATACTTGACGGTTTCCGTCAAAAAAGACCAAAATACCCCAGATATTTATTTTTATTTGCAAAACATGCCCCCAACCCCTCTCCCCAGTTCAATCGACCTCCCAGCCAACCACCGCCCCCCGCCGAACCTCCCCGACCTCCAGTAACCACCTGGGAAGCCCCGCCCAACCTCCGCGACCTGTCCCCGACCTCCAGCCACCACCTGCGAAGCCCCCCGTCCGCGAGCTGCACCTCCGGCCCTGACCCCCCCGCCGGGACGACCTGCACCCACGACCTCCAGCCACCAACCGCACCTCCGCGACCTCCACTCAATCTCCGCACCCGCACCTCCACTCAATACCTCTGTTCTGGTTCTAAGCTCCTCAAAGCAAGATCACACTTCCACCGCACCGATCCTTCTACAATCTACAAAAAAAAATCACAAACTGTTCAGAGATCCCCCGATTCCCCAAAGCCAAACCAACTACAAATTCCTTCTCCCATTTATGGCATCAAATAGGAACCGATCAGATCGAAGCCCCCCCCACCCCCGCTGGGACGACCTGCACCCACGACCTCCAACCACCACCCGCACCTCCGCGACCTCCTCCTCCCCCCTCCCCCGGGACCTCCGCGCCCAGCACCCCCGACCTGCAGGCCCTCGACCCCCGCGCAATGCAGAAAGAGGAGCGGGTGAAGGGTTCGGACCCTCCCCCCGACCAAAGCCCCCTCGACCCGCAGGCCCTCCACCCCCCGACCAAAGCCGCCCCCCCCCCTCGCGCGATGATCTGCAGGTGCGTCGCCTGCCCCCCTCCCCGGCAACGACCTGCGGATGTCCGCCCACCCCCCTCCAATGGCCTGCAGGTCACCCCACCCCCACGACGACCTGGATGCCCTCTCCCCACCCCCACGCCGGGAATTCGTCGCTGAGCCCCCGTGCCGCGGCATCTGAAGGGAAGGTGGCTGCGAGGAGGAGGAGGAGGGAGCAGACGAGAGTGGGATATTTTTTTATTTGGGTTAATCGCAACCGTTAGATTGTTGATAAGTTAGATTAACCTAATCATTGGGTTGAGTTAATGAGATAAAGTAACGGAAGGTTGTAGATGTAAGACGGCGCACTTACTCAGGGTCCTGAGCGTAATTCGCGATTATACAGGGTTATGATTGAGATTGCAAAATTACTCAGGGTTATGGGTGTAATTATCCCTTTTTAAAGGGTCTTAACTATGCCTCAATTCCCAATTAAGGGACTTATTTTTCAATTGTAACAAAGAGGGGTCTGAACCGTCAACTTAAGGGTGTGTTCGGCTATCAGGTTAACCCACCTCCGGGGTGGGTTAACTATCCAAACTCATGTTTTCTCCCTCCTCGTGGGCCCCACTTTATTCCCTTTTTAAAAAATTAAAAAAATAAATTTTACATCATCAATCCTATCAAAAAATAATATATTATACCATCATCTCATCTAAAAAATATAAACTACTCCACTTCTACTCACTTTTTCAAACTCCAATACAATCACATCACAATAACTACTCACTTTTTCAAACTCCAATACAATCATATCATAATAAACCCACTTCTAACCCACCCCCAGTTTAACCCTCTATCCAAACACCAAAACCCAAAAATGGGTTACCTGCAACCAGTTTAACCCACCTAAACCCACTATCCAAACACCCCCTAAGAGTTTAATGTCGACATAGAAGGGTAACTGAAGCTTATAGAGGCCTCTATTTGAGACAAAAATATAAGATCAGACCCCTCTTTATTACAATTGAAAAATAAGTCCCTTAATTGGGAATTGAGATATAGTTGAGTTCCTTTTTTTTGTAATTTGCCCTATTTTCTATTATTGGTCGCAAAGTTATAAGTCTAAGACTTTGATGATGATGATGATAAAGGAACAGGTAGATCGGAGAGATCACGAGCTCGGGGACGTCGTGAAGCGCAGAGAGGTTGGGGAGCTTGACGGAGAGGTCATGATAAGGAGAAGTCGGGATGTTGCAGAGAGAGAGAGAGAGAGAGAGAGAGAGGAAAACTGAACTTGTTGTAACATCCCGGGCTTAGGTCCCCGGTCCGTTATCGAGGAAAACTGGCTCTGACAACTTGTTAGGTTCGGGCCCAAATGGACCCGTTAACAACCACCCAAAATGCTTAAACCCAAGTTGTCAAGTAGTAATCACCACCACTTATATACCACACCCACACTTTGTGAGTTTAAGGTATGGCACTATGTTTGGGGTTGGGGTGTTACAACCTCCCCCACTTATATTCGCAACGTCCTCGTTGCGACATGGCCCATTCACTTATTCCCAGTGACAGTGGCGGCTGCACGCTCCCGGCTTAGTTCCCTTCGGGTAGCCCTTTCCACTATCAGAGGAAACCCGCTCTGATACCATTTGTAATATCCCGGGCTTAGGTCCCCGGTCCGTTATCGAGGAAAACTGACCCTGACAACTTGTTGGGTTCGGGCCCAAATGGACCCGTTAACAACCACCCAAAATGCTTAAGCCCAAGTTGTCAAGTAGTAATCCCCACCACTTATATACCACACCCACACTTTGTGAGTTTAAGGTATGACACTATGTTTGGGGTTGGGGTGTTACTAGACGAAGATGATGAACAAAAGAGAAATGATCAGAAACATATCTTCATCTTCAGATCGATACATAACCGTCGTGTTAAGGATTAATATTTGGTTAATTCTATTTGGGTCTACACTACAGAATATATCATTCGTTACTCGAATTGAGCAGTTTGAGTTGATCGGGTAAGGTGAAAACGAAGTTAATTATGCCGTTGATTAGCATTAGTTCGTTCAACTCGGTCTTTGTTTATTGATTTGATGTTGGATCAGTTTTAGCTACCGGGGACTTATTATTCTAATCAGTAACTATTAAATGATTGGGAGATTTTTAAAATTAGTCATCTGCATGATTTCAAAATTGAACATATATATTACGATCTCCGTCTGGTAGATAATCACTGCAGCAAAAATAGTTTATTAACAAATAATGTAATGTTCAATTTTATATCTTTCGTTGAAAACATACAAATAGAGACGATTTAGGAATTGAGAGTTAGAGACCAAACTTGCACCGAGTAGAGTTCAGAGCAGATGACATATTCAGAGCTAGACGTCCACCATGAGTGTGCTTTTGTGATCACAGATGATGAAGCAGTTTGGACAGATCCGATTTCACGAGCTCTTGTCACACCTTTAGGCCATGTTTGGTTGGAAAATAAGTCCTGGAATAAGGGGTCAATTCTCCTCCCGACACGGTTCCCAGTTGTACGACTATTCCCCATTATTCCATCTTATTTCACTCTTATTCATATCTTTATCCCACCTTACCTACCTTTATTTCACTTTATTCTCCTTATTCCTATCCTCCAGCCGAAAAAGAAGAGACCCTTATTCTCCTTATTCCCCATCCTTATTCCTGCTTATTCCCGAACCGAACAGACCCTTAGAGTCTGCAGATGCCAATAGATAAGAGTTCAGAGAGCACACTCATGACACAGGACACCTTAGGCGTTGATTTTTCTTGTAACTTGCAACAAATGTTCTATTCATTGATAAATATTCATATAACGATAATTAACCATTGAGTTTTCATTAAGATGTTTACTAATTGTTGTGAATATAACATCTATCAGATGAGAAAATCACAGGGAAGCTTTTTTATACGATCCACTGCAAGCAATCTAGCAGTGAATACAATAATAATTGTGAGTTCATGAATTTTTCAGTGAGTAATATTCGTTTTTATACATTAACTATATAAGATCCTTGACAACGAATATTAAATTATTTATTGTCATAAATCAATGGGAAGGAAAAGGGAGGGTGGAGTCCGATGACGAGGAAGGGAGGGAAAGGATGGTGCGGTGACGACTGACAAGAAGTAAGGGAGGTCATGCTTGACGGAGGGAGGAAGGAGGGGATGCCAGTCGATGGATTATCTAGTTAGGGCTCACGAACGAAAGGGAAACGATGAGGGATGAGCATCGAGTGTTTAAATTCTCATCCAAAATTTGCAACTACGAATTACGACTACATATAGTCGCAATACTTGGTAGCAAGTTAAGTGATTGTAGTAGCGATCACGTCTAATCGCAACATTATACGCAATAAGAATGATGGTATATTGCGACTACGTGTAGTGGGGAATAGTCGAAACATGGTCATAATATAGATAGCGACTATCTTGCCACCATATGTGTAGACGTAACTTTTTGCTCGCAAAAACTGCTTTTTCTTCTAGTGCTTACACCAGTGTTGTTAGGATTATCATGTATTTTATTATATGCACTCTCTCAAATATCCTCTGCGCGGTCAGTGTTGTAGGTAGATATATGTCTAATATAGGAAAAGATCATTGTCTTGCTTTGAAGTGAACCTTAAGATACACATAAGGTACCACTAGGTTATGTCTTGAGTTTCATAGGAGTAAGAATGGATCATTTGCCTTATGGGCACTTGTAGAATCAAATTTCAGTAAAACAACTCACCAAAAACTGGACATTAACGGAAATATTTATAAACAACTCGCCGAAAGTGAGCCCCTTACGGAATCGTTTTTTTGGATGAAGCAATCCGTTGAAAAATGAATCCTTATAAAAAAAATAGAATCGAATTTTCAGTGAACAACTCAATGTTAAAGCCCAAATATTAATGGAATTATATAAAGTTATATTATTCACCGGAACTATTTAAACGGGCATTTTTTTCTTTTGCTTAGAGCCCATGAAATGTCAGGAACGACACTGCTTCCATCGGCTAATCTTTCGGGTAAATCAAAAAACATGCATTGATTGATAGATCAAGATCGAACAGTAGTAAGAACCCATAAAAATCCAGATTTCGTACGAACCACTTGATGATCCTTCCCAAGTCGACGGCTACTACTTGTGAGTCTCACACGCAGGACATACGTGAGCAAATTTTTCAGCGCATTTCTTAATATAATGCTCTATCCCTTCACGTCTGAGTATTCGGAAAACGTCTCCCTTTTTATTTCTATCTTTAAGCCCATCGTTGATCTGCTTGCAACAACCTGAGGTGACCACAACTTTATTGCACAACGGCAGACTGACGAGCCCCATCAGGCAGCTCGGCTCCCAATCCGGCGGGAACATCAGTGGCTCTACCTCACACCTCACGTCGTCGTAATCATCGTCGTCGTCCCACGCTTCGTTGTAGGCATCGCTTTCGCCGTAGGCCACGGCTGCAATCACGAGGATAAGAGCGAGGAGGAGCATCGTGGAGGAGGAGGCCATGTGTGATGGAGTATTATTCGTCGGAATGACTGATTGGATGGATCTCGCTCTGATATCTATTTATAAGGTGTGTGTGTGTATTTTTCTTCGTGTGAATTTGAGTTGGAAACTTGGCAACTGTGAGATCTAATAATGTTAGACTTGGACTTTGGAGCAATTGGAAAATGGGACCTGTCGCGTGTGATGTAAGAACATATGAGAGATTTGCATAAGGTCGTCGTCTATGGTCTTTATTTATGGATATCTCCATTGGATGCTTTGTTGAAAACATGAGAAAATAGGTGCAATGGGGTCCTCATCTTGTTGTTGGACAACAATCATGCGTAACTAATTAATTTAACAGCTGCAGATGAATCCAATCAAGTCAAGGAGGGTGATGAGACGATACTTATAATAAATTAAGACTGTTTAAGTCATTTTTTATTTATTATTCGGTGGTTGGAGAATGGGATTCTGCGTCTGGATTTTCTAGCATGCCCAAATACTTCTCTACAAGTTAATTCATCTATAGGGTAAACGTAGATTAATTGGATTTTTTATTTAGATTTTATTAATTTTTACTCACAGGTTCGATGGTAAGCTGCTTGGGTGGTTGCTTTCATTAATTAAAAATATTTTATGTGAAAGCTCTGTATATTGGAGGCGCGTAAGTGACCTTTTTCTTCAACACTGCTTTGCAGAAAGAAAAGGTTCTAGAAGCTATATATGACTACTCATGGCATTGAGAAGGGACAACAAGTACCATTAGAGTGTGCTTCAAAGCTTTATCCCCAACTTCCTTCTGCCCAAGCATAAATTCCAAAGAATGGTGTTGTTATCTACCATCTTTGGTGTTTTTGTACTCCTTTTAAGGTGGGTTTTCCATCAATTTGACAAACTGTGCAAGAGTAGGGCTATTGAAGCTGACTAAGAAGTTGTAACACCTTTGCATCAGTCTGATCATGCTCATGTCTGAATGTTCCCATGTAGGGAGTTAGTTACGTCACTCAATTCAAATATGAGTTATCCATCAGCAAGTACAAAACATTTGCATGACTTACCACAATCAATTTTGTTAAGAATGAAATATCAACATGAAGTAAGATAGCATGATATGTATAATATCTCAAAAGGAGAAGAGTAACAATATATTTATATCACATATAGTATCCAATAATTCCCTTATTCATGATCAAAACCATAAAAAGGACTTGGGGAGGTAACAACACCCAAGGTTCCCCCGACTCCCAATCAAATAATCCGCGACGTCGGAGCTGGTGGGAGAAGGACAAAGGAAAGAACAATGCCCACCTCCAATCAATTGATTCGTCGTGGTATAGGAGAAAAATGACGAACGGACTGTACTTGAACTTTGAATCAATACCTCCATAAGCAAGGAGTATGTACGCGTGTTCCGACGACAGAAATTGTACGCCTCCTACGTGTCCCAACCGATCACAGCGGACAAAAAAGGATCCTGAGCCATGCACATGATGATTCATAAAGTCAACGGTCTCGGTATATATATATATATACATGTGTGTGTGTGTGTGTGTGTGTGTGGTGGGGGGGGGGGGAGTAAAATGGGGCTGCCCCCTTGGAGTAGCCAACTTGGCTACTCCTACCCCTATTTTCCCTCATTTTTTTATTTCTTTGGAAAATAAAAATTTGTATATTCATCAATATATCCCTCTAACATTCTATTAAAATTTCGTTTAGAAACAGAGACTCCTAGGCCCTCCATCCAGACGTCATTTTTTAACAGTCGCATGATTTTTTAAATCGACCATGTTTGGATGGAGGTCGTCGGAGTCTTTGTTTCTGACGAAATTTTAATAGAATGTTAGAGGGATATAATGATGAATTTACAAATTTCTATTTTCCAAAGAAATAAAAAAATGAGGGAAAAATAGGGGTGGGAGTAGCCAAGTTGGCTACTCCACTACAAGAATTTGGACCTAAGGCAATGAATATTTGAATATTCGTTGCTATATCTTCCGATGTTAAAGATATAACAATGAATATTATTCGTTGCCAAATGATCTTTTGTACTTGTAATTAACAACAAATATCATACTCATTGTTAAAGGTCCATATAGCGACGATTTTTTCGCTGAATTATTCATTAAAATTCACGCCAATCGTTGTCATATTTAGCAACGATTAGAAGAAAACAACAACGAATAATCGTTGTTATATGATTCGTTGCGAGGAATATAACAACGAATACCATTATTCGTTGCGAATTTAAAGAAGTAAGCAACGAATAATATTCGATGTTCTATATTTAACTACGGAAGATATGGCAACGAATACGAAATTATTCGTTGCCTTAGGTCAATTTTCTTGTAGTGCTCCCATGGGGCAGCCCCATTTAACCCTATATATTACATTAGACAAATCAATCGCCTCACGCAGCAAATCGCTAGATCAATCCCTTATCGTTGCAATACAATATGTTTCTTTAAGTGCGTGCTATTTTTGGACTTCCTTATAATTTCCAATTTAATTTTCTTCCCATTATGGTCACGGTTCCTACTATTTGGGGATTGAAAATATCTTCTTAAAAAAGGCAATACACGTGTAATACAATGATGGTTGGATTAAGATCATAGGGCTAAAAAGAGGGGCTCACCGAAACTCAAATGGGCCCTGTGCACATTGGATAAATATCCTTTATTGGGCCCTGTGCCCATTTGAGATGAGATGAGCCCACTTATATTTTACTAATATTTTTCATCATTTTGAGTTCAATGCTTATTTATTTACTATTGTTATATCATATTCTTACTATTAGTAACTATTTTCATATAAAGAAAATCTTAGATTCACAAGAAATGGTCATTAGTAAGAATAAAAATGAGACTAGTAATACAAATAATAATACAATCATTTTGTATGACTTTTAAGGTTTTTTTTCCTGAAAATAGTTACTAGTGGTAAGAATATGATATAACACTTGTAAATAAATACCTATTAAGCTCAAAAAGATAGGAAATAATAGTAAAAATGAGTGGGCTCATCTCATCTCAAATGAGCACAGGGCTCATTGGATAATTTCCCTATATATATATATAGGAAATATTTCAAATGAGGTGCATCTTTCCTGGATGCACGGAAAGCCACGTCAATTTAAGCATTTATTCTATTTATTTTACAAATTCTAACTCCATAAATTTAATATTAAATATTAATATAGTATGTATGTCATGAAAAATTTATGAAAATATTACTATATTTGACATTAAAAGTTTGTTACAATATGGATGATATATTTTACATAACTGTATAATCGTCAGTATTTTACAATATGTAGTTTAAATTTACAAAATTGTTACGTAATTTACAAATTTGGTAGTGGCTTTCTGAATTTCAGGAAAGACCCACCTCATTAGAAGGGCCCCCATATATATATATATATATATATATATATATATATATATATATATATATATATAGGGGTTGAGGAAGCTGCACTCGGCCATTTTTTCATTGATTTTTTAAGCTTTTGAAATGAAACCTAGGGGGATTTAAATCACTATATATCACCATGATATCATACCAATTTCAACTAAATTCGATACTTCTATCATCTCCATCAAGACTATCACATTTTAATGGTCTTAGAATTATTGAAATTGACCCTATCTAGATGGACATGTTAGGAATGTTTGTTTTGCATGAAATTTGAAACACATATTCCAGTCAATAAACTAAGTAAATCCCCATATGTTTCCTTCAAAAAAAACTAATGAGAAAAATGCTCGGGTGTAGCTAGTTGGCTGCACCACCGGGTGCAGCTTCCTTTCTCTCTCACACACGCACACCCGCACACATAGATTATATATATATATATATATATATAGAGAGAGAGAGAGAGAGAGAGAGAGGGCTTATCTAGAGAGCACTGTGCACATTTTAGACTAAATGAGCCCATGATTAGAATCGTTAGATCCTAATCGTATGGTTCAGAATTAAATAATAGAGAATGCCAAAATAGAAAATTGATAACAGCGCGCGCGAAATCCTCGGAGTTTAGTTTCCTTCCTTGACGAGTAATTAACGTATGTTTAATACCAAAAATGTCAATCAAGGCTTCTTTCTTGGCGATTCACGGACGACCATCTGAGAAACCCTACTTCTTCTTTGAGAGCGATATTGGGTTGGAGTTCATCGACGATATACGTAAGTTTTATTGTTTTTTAAATTTAGCTCATTTTGTTCTAATCTACTACAAACGAAATATAACACAATCGCAAACATTTCAATCTCAGATTAAAGATGATGCTAATCTTTGCTAAAGATGTATTTTCTATCTCAGAATTATCGCTAATACGTCTTAATATTCTTGCTTTAAGACCTTAGTTCATATACTTTTGCGCATTTGTTGTTCTACAACATAAAATATTACTAAACGTTTCTTTCGTTCTTAAGAAATTCACTTTTGGTTAGTAATGTTACTAATGTCATTTCATATTCTGACAATACCATTCGTATATATTTGAGTTACTTAACAGCTTCTATAATATTACGAATCGCGGCTATAAGTTTTACTTTTAAAAGATTGTGTTACTTGTTCATGTTAAAGTGTTACTGATTTATTTCAACAAAATTACAGAAGCTTTGCTCTATAGTTACTAGTGTCTGATAAAAAGTTACCAATGTTTGTATATGTTACTAATGTCTGATATAAAGTTATCGAAGCTTTTATCTATAGTTACTAATGTCTAATATAAAGTTACCAAACTTTGTATATGTTTGTATATGTTACTAATGTCTGATATAAAAGTACCGAAGCTTTGGTCTGTAGTTACTAATGTCTGATATAAAGTTACCAATGATATACATGTTGCCAAAAGAATTACTTTTTTATGTTAAATTGTTACTATTATATATATACAAAGTTATTAATGCTTGAGTCTATACTTACTAACATTTCAGATTTAATAATCAATGAAATTTGTATATGTTAATAATGTCTGATATAAAGTTATCGAAGCTTTTATCTATAGTTACTAATGTCTAATATAAAGTTACAAAACTTTGTATATGTTTGTATATGTTACTAACGTCTGATATAAAATTACCGAAACTTTGGTCTATAGTTACTAATGTCTGATACAAAGTTACCAATGATATACATGTTGCCAAAAGAATTACTTGTATATGTTAAATTGTTACTATTTTATATATACAAAGTTACTAATGCTTGAGTCTATACTTACTAACGTTTCAGATTTAATAATCAATGAAATTTCTATATTAAACAGTATTTATTCTTCAAAGTTTAATGTTGGTAAATGTTTAATTCGATATTACCATCATTAATATTAATTCTTGTTAGACATACTCTTAATTCATCATTTGAATATTAGCTTACGCGATAAATATAAGTTACTGATGACCATTGCAAAATTACTTATCATAGGAATTACTCTTACCAACGCTTATAATAAAATTACTGTTGAGTGTAAGATTATTACTTCTTTTATATTGAAGTTATATTAAATAAAATTTCATGTTAACGATGTTACCAAAGCAAGGGTTTATTTCTTTTAGGTTATACTTTTTTTTCAAGTTCGCTCTTGGAGTAGTCGCTCGTTTGTAGGTGGCGGAAACACTTCTTCTTTCGTCCTTGTTGAAGGTCGACAAGGGTTAATAGCCAGCAGAGTTTTGGAGAAGAAACCTTTAATCGGTATGAAATCTTCTATGAATTACTTGTTTGCAAACTATATTACAATTCGTTGATCAATATGTGTACGTGCTTATAGAGCGATATCTGCGTTTCGCTAGGGTTACCAATTATGGTTTTCATTTCTTTTTACACAAATCACGGTAGCAATATTGAATATTTGCGACATGCATGAAACATCTTTGAGTATTACAACTCTTTACCTGTTCATCAAATCCATTTTCTCTACTACAATTACCCTATCATATAGAAAACCTATTACTTATGTTACAGTAACAAGTTACTAATAAATAAAAAATTCTTACTGATTGTATCATGGATGTTACAAACGAATGTGTATTGTCATTTTACATCAGATATTGTGGCAAAGATTGCTGATCCAATATTTCTTAATTTTTATATCAATAGATATCTTCAAAATGGAGGAATCAAAAGGTTATCAAGTATCATACAAGAGGAGAAAGCAGAACATTGTGACAGCTACAGCAAAAGAAAGCCCACTTGGTACAAAATATATACATTTATACCATTTTTACTCTTTAAAATGCGAAATAACTCTAACTTTGGATATAGGCATTGGCAATGAGGGTGAGAAAGCTACTGATCAAACCAAAAGTAAGTTTTTCAATTATGTTCTGTTATATCATGATTATTTGATAATTTACAGTATACCATGTATTATATGTTTGGACAATGCAGTAACTCAAGAAAATCAATCAAATGTGAAGGATGTTGCAAAGATAGATACAAAAAAATCCAAATTTTGCATGGAAATTGTTCCAGGTAATGTTTATGGAATTGATAAATTATCAATTTTAAATTAGTCAATAAAAATTAACTGAAAATTATGTAAATTTCTTGCAGCACGATATTGTGTGCAGCACCGTTGCTACATTAAACAATTCGTGACATATCTCGGAAACAATAAATTAACTGGAAGGCACAGGGAGTTGATAGAAAGATCTGCTTTTTCAAGGATTGTCTCCATCACAAAACTTGATATCAATTATCAAGTATTTGATTTTATTATTCAGAATTATCAAGGAAATCGAGTTTTTAGATTTGGGGAGAAAGAGGTAACCTTCACGGACAATGACATAGGATTGATATTGGGATTACCGACATCCGGATTTCCAATTCACCTAAGGGGGTTTTCTTTTGAATGGCCTAGTTCCTTAGAGGATCTGATTTTCATTTCAAACATGTCGCTTAATCGTCACAGTATTTGTGATATTCTCGATTCATTACGTAACCTCGAAGATGACCATTCTGTGAGAATGTACATTACATGCATAATATCTTTGATGTTTTGTACTTTCTTGTTTCCGGAGACCAATTTTTGCTTCCCACGAGTTTTATTGAACTACATAGACTCAATTGAAGACACTCGTTTCTTCAATTGGTCTAATGCGGTTGGGAACATGATAATGAACCGCATGGACGATAGAGTTGAGAATATCAAGATTCGAACAAGTATGGATGGTCAATGCACTGTGGGATACCTCACTGGATGTGCTGCATGTCTATATGTAAGTATATATAAGTTTTGATATTGTTAAATTCTTCTATTTAATTATAAATCATAATAAATTTATCTTTGTATTTCAGACATGGGCACTAGAACATCTCATTCCGTTGCAAGCATTGAATCAAAACTTGCTACCGAGGATACGGAAATGGGCAACTCCATTCAAAGTTTCAATAGATCAATTCTTATGCTTGGATGAAGACCAGGTAACATATAAAAATATGAAGTATAAATTACTAGCAAGCAATTCTTCTATGTCATGCATTAATTCTTTCATTTACATATTACCAATAGCAAATAGTTGAATTACTGGTCTTACTGAAAACTATGAAGGATGTTTTTGCTTAATTTTTCAAGTTACAAATATTACTTATCCAAATAGTAGGAGACCGTACTAATCTTTTCATTACTACTTACAGTATACAAGTTACCAAGCTTAAGGAGTAGTTTATATCATACAAATGAAATGATAGTTCTTAGTGGAACTCCATTCATTATTACATTTTCAATTTACAAATCGTATATATTGTAATTATTAATCTTAGAGCTTTTTTTTACAATTGTTAAAACTTAATGTTAGACTTCTTAATATTACTTAAAGAAATGGTATATGTTACCTATCATCCACTACAATATTATGAATAGGGCTAAATCAGTTTAACCTTTTGATAAAAATGATATAATTTCATGTTAAAGGATTACTTATTTGATTTAACAAAATTACCAATGCTTGATCTATAGTTACTAATATCTGATATAAAGTTACCAATACTTTTGTTACTTATCATCTACTACAATATTACGAATAGGGCTGAATAAGTTTAACCTTTTACCGACAGTGTTATTTGTTCATGTTAAAGGCTTACTGATTTTGTTCAACAAAATTACCAATGCTTGGGTCTATAGTTACTAATGTCTGAGATAAGGTTACCAATGCTTGTGTTACTTATCATCCACTACAATGTTACGAATAGTGCTAAATAAATTTAACCTTTTGTCGATAGTGTTACTTGTTCATGTTAAATGGTTACTTATTTAGTTCAATGAAATTACGAATGCTTGGGTCTATAGTTACTAATGTATGGGATAAAGATACCAATGCTTGTGTTACCGGACCTCCATCCATTCTTAGATTTTCAAGTTACCAAATGTTAAATGTTACTGTTAGAATTTTCAGTATTACTTAAAGAAGTGGTATATGTTACCGATAGTCTCTTATATTTTATTTAACGAAATATTAAATGTTACTGTTAGACTTCTCAATTGTAATTAAATTCTGTTGAAGATATTTATTTTGCTTGACAGTTGTAATAACTATTTTACTGAATGAAATTATTTTTCCATTATAGATTGTGGTTCATTTGGATTATGATGAAAAAGAAATATTCAAGGTTGATGCAAACGAATTTATATTTGATTATGAAACCTTGATCAACGAGGGTTTCATTTCAAATGCATACGCCTTGCGTGTTGTATCTCCCCATACAAAACGACTTGAAGACGATTCAACAACGTCAATCTTGAAGAGCGATCAAATACAGAAAAATAGAGAATGTAGTTGTGAAATACATGAGAAGAGAATAAGAGAGTTGGAGGATATCATTTCACAACTACCAACCTTAGAGGAATTTCAAAGAATAAAAAATGAACATGATATTTCAATCAAGGAGAATGAGAAGCTTAGGATCGAAATATCAGTTCTAAAGCAATGGTTTGAGGATTTTTTTTGCAAAATCAATTGCTTCAAACAAGATAGAGGAGCCTGAACATGTAAATGATCAAAATGAGGATAAAGGCAACCTAGAAGCAAAGAATGATTCACCTTCATTTGACCTCGGATTTGAGAAGGATTTACAAGAACAGGAGAGGGACACAATAAAAGGAACTAAAAGAGGAAGAGGAAGGAAATGCATTATTCCCAGTAGTTTGTCAAAAAGAGTAAAATCTAGAAGAGCACAGATGGGAGATGCAAATGAAACAAAGATCCCGGTTAAGAAAAAATTAAAAAAAAAAGAGGAAAACTTATGAAAAAACAAAGCGAGGAAGTGTTTCAAGTGGAATATGATGATCAAATTAGCAAGCTAGAAGATAAACATGATATGGCATTGGAGGTATTAAACTTATAATATTTATTAGGATTTAAGAAACATCTGTTCAAATTTCTTATAAATAATTTATCTGTAGGTTTTTAATGTGACACGTATTGACTATGCCGGATATAATTTTATTTCTGAAGCTGATAGAAGTATCATTCATGAATTCTTAAAGGATCCGGTTGCCAAGTAAGTTTGTACAAGATTATAATAATCTTTAATATTACTAATTTCAATAAACTTATAGTGTTGTTTCTTAATTAACAAATTAATTTTTTGTCAGTATTGGAGCGACTTTCCACAGTCCAGGTGACAACTTTTGCATAGGAAGGCACATCGAAGACCTATTGTACAACAAGATGGTGATAGATATGATTTTGGACATGTACATGGATGTTCTATACACTACTCATCGAGTGAATGAATTGAATTCTCCTTACATCTTTGCAAGCACTGCACAAATGGTAATATTGCATTTCTTTCAAGTATACAATTATTAATAATATCATAAATGATATTAGAGATCTGTATATGAACAATGTATATGTATTAGCTAATTTAATTTAGAAGAAATTAACTTTTTACTACAATGCAGCAACTATTCCAGAAGACTGTGAATGAAGCGTCTGTAGAAGATTATGAGCCTTTAAACAATTTATTCACATGCACAAAGACAATGTTCGTGCACATAAAGAAGGCTTTTTGTGTAATTCATACTGCAAATCATTGGCATCTTCTGGTTTCGGACTTCGAAGCGAAAAAATTCATTTCATACATTTCATTGATGGGAATGAAAAAACACTGGTTGGATGTAAAGAAATGGGTAACACTCTGAACTCATATCAATCATTATAAAAGTGTTTGAATGAAATTAAATTTTCATTCTTTATTTTTTTTGAAGGTTGATTGGCTTGCCGAATACTTCATGCTTTACACTGACGAACATCTTGAGAACTGGCCGGTGGTTATGGCAAAAGGAATCCCAAAGCAACCAAGTGATTCGATAGACTGTGATGTTTTTGTGATGAAGTATATGGAGTACATTTGCCAAGGATCGGAGCCAAAGTTTAACATTGAAGATATACCAAGATTCCGCGCGGAGATTGCTTCTATACTGCTAAAGTGCGAGGAAAAGAAATGAAGAAATAGGCTCTTCGATTTTTCTGGTCATATTTTTTTTTACATTTAAGAAATGGGATGTGTATACTTAGGAAAAAAACAAACATTACTTTGTGTAATTACTGACAATGAATATATTATGTTTCATGACATTAGATATGACTTGCTTGAGATTGTTCTATTGATCTATTCATAATCAATGATTCTTCTTCATGATCTTCCAGTAATAATATCTTTTACAAAACCATCTCCTTCCCCACCACCACCTTCCCCACCACCACCACCACCACCACCTTCCCCACCACCATCTCCTCCACCAACGTTCAAGGGGATGAGCGGTTTGATGTGGTTGGGAGAGGGCCGTAGAGAGTGGCGTCCTAGAGCTAGAGTTTCTCCGGGAAGCCTCGTCGAGGAAGAAGGTTGTAAGACTGTCACCCACAGAAGACTTCGTCAAAAAGGCACACAGTGCTTTCGTTGCGGCTGGCTAGGCCATCGGGCGGTCTCGTGCGGGGCGGAGATCCGATGTTTTGCTTGCGGCGGTGTTGGCCATCGTAGTTTCACCTGCGCAAGGTCTCGTCATTTACTCAAGAAAAATGGCTCTGGTGATCGTGGGCAGCAGCCAGCAAAGCTTTCGGATTCTCGGACGACTACGACGAAGTGCTGGTTGCCAAAGGTTTTTCCGGGTGAGCGCTCTTTTGCGGAAGTGGTGATGGGGGAACCTCCTAACTCCAAGCGGTCTTCTTTGCTGATTGGCAAAACGGAAGATACTTTAGAGGTGATAGCTGCAGATTTAGCATTAGTGCTCGGGGGATCTTTCAAGGGAGATGTTGTCAGGCTCTCTCGAGGGCTGGTCCTTGCTCGAGGGCTTTCGGAGAGCGAAGTTGATAAGGTTCTGTTTGACGGGGGCAATCAGAGAGCGTCTTGGAGACGACCTCGTTTCACGGACGGGGAGTTGTTTCTCACCAGATTTGTCCTACGTCTACGAGGAGTTCCTTTCCTATCACGATCCGAGGAAAGGTTAAAAGAGCTCTTTGCGGGGGTAGGGGAAGACCTGGTATTGCTTTCGGATGGTTTGCGACCAGACTCGGATGCGGCGGCGGTGACGATCGCGATCTGGATTCGAGGTCGTCCACCGTCTCAATTGTGTCTTGGGGTGGGACGTGCATCTTTTCGGATTTGTGTTGAGGAGGTTTTTCCTCCCCCGCCACCGGTCACACCGGAGGTTCGTCGGAACGACGTTGGGGAGGTGAAGGGGCCGGACGCATTCAATACCGGTGATACCGGCTCGATCCTCGGGATGGCAACTGTTGTGCCGGAGATTTCACTCGTCAAAGCACCAAAAGGGGCAAGCTCAAACATCGTGGCTTTTCATTTGAATGGAGCCGTTAACGCCGAACCTGACGCTTCAAAAGGGGACAGCTGTTTTGCGAAATGTATGCATTTACGAGGGGATCTTTTTGGAAAAGTCACAAATATTCCTAATCCTAATGCCAACGTGGATTTTGGCCAAAATCCAGATGTGCGTGGGTTTTCAAGCCAACCCATTTTGCCCGAGTTGGTGGGACACCCGTTCTCGGGTTTACTCGGTGACCACCCTCCCTCGCATGTCTCGCTTGGAGCTCCCTTCGACGATGGCTTGCAGCCCTCGGATATACAGCCGGAGAAGCCTTCCTCAACTCTCGGCCTGCTCTCAAATATGCAGGGGATCGACTGCAACAACGAGGCTGATGGGGTGTTTTCTTCTGACCCCCCTGTTGTGGTGGAGTGCGGCGGTTCTGGTTTGTTATCGGTGGATTTGCGATGTTATTTTGCTTCAGAAGCTGCTACTCTGGTGAATGTTAATCACGAAGCTGCGGTGGCGCAGAGTGATGAGGCATTGGGTGCGGGTGAGGGGGAGGGTAACCCAGATATGGTTGTGGCCTTCTGTGCATCCGGAGAGGGGCCAAGTGAGGGTGATTGCATGCAGAATCGCAGAAAGAGGTACATACCACGAAAGGGGAGACTTGAAAGAAACAGGGAGGATCCAAATATTGCCTGTCAGGAAGTAACAAATGGATCTACGAAGCTAATTGTGGCAAAGGTGGCGGGAGTAGTCCCCGTCATCGGGAGAGATGTATCTATTTAATGAAGATAACATCCTGGAATGTGCGAGGGTTGGGAAACCCAGAGAAGAGAGCTTCTGTGGGATCTTTTCTGAATGACTGGATGGCGGATATCGTTCTTTTGCAGGAAACTAAACTCAATGACTGTTCGGATTCGCTGTGGAAATCCTTCGGTTTGAAGCGCATGAAAAAATTCTCGGTGCTAAATGCTGTCGGTAGTGCTGGTGGTATTGAAGTTGCATGGGATGGGGATTTGTTCGAATCCATATCGGAGAAAAGTGGTACGTTTGTGCTGACAATCGAACTTCTCATGAAACGCTTTGGTTCCAGGCTTGTTGTTTCTTGTGTCTATGGCCCAACTGATCACTCGCTTCGTGGAAGCCTTTGGACCGAGTTACGAGATGTGAGAGCCTCATTCCCTGATGTTGCTTGGATTGTGGCTGGTGATTTCAATGTCACCTTGTTCTCCTCTGACAGACCAGGTCTGAGAGGTGGACAAGATCCTGGATCAAATGGTTTTGTGGATCTGGTTGGAGACATGCAGTTGGAGGTCCTGGATGCGACTGATATTGCCTACACTTGGAGAAATTCTGGTTCTCGTTCAAGATTGGATCGTTTCTTGGTGTCTCCGGAGGTTTTGCATTTGTTCCCCTTGTGTGGTGTTTCGTCGCGTCCAAGATCTAGATCAGACCATTCGCCTCTCATTTGGGACTGTGGTGTTGGTGATGTCCCTCGCTCTTTATTTAGATTTGAGAAGGCTTGGTTAATTGAAGATGGTTGTCGTGAGTTGATAACTAATCACTGGCAGTCGATGGAGGTAGAGGGTTCGGCTGCCTCTCGTTTAGCACAAAAATTAATCAGCCTTCGAAAGAGACTAAGTGCTTTTAAACAAGAGGTGCGGGAAACCAGAAGGGCAAACAGAACAAGGGCGGAGGAGGGGATTTCGGTCCTTGACAAATTAGAAGACTCTAGAGATCTGACAGATGAAGAATTGAAAGAAAGAAGCGGTTATATGAGGACCATTGCCTTAGAGGATAAGAAGAGGACCGTGGAGTGGAAGCAAAGATCGAGGCAGAGGTGGATCAAGGAAGGTGATGCGAATACAAAGTTCTTCCACGCGGTAGCTAGTGCAAGGAGACGAAGAAACCTGATCGGGGCAGTGGTAGTGGGAGAGTCAAGAATAGAGGGAGAGAAGGAAATTGGGAAAGCACTTTTGGACTACTTTAAAGGTCTCTCGAGAAAGGTGGCACCAAGATTGTGGAGATGGACGGGATCTGGGACGAACAGACTTCTTCCTGAGCAGAGAGAGCATCTGACTAGACCTTTCACAAGGGAGGAGCTAAAGCATGCGGTTTCTGCTTTGAATGATGAGGGAGCACCTGGTCCAGATGGTTTCCCTGTTTGTTTCTACACTGAGTTCTGGGAGGTGGTGGGTGATGATGTTTTTGCTGTCCTGGAAGAGTTTAGTTCTGGAAATGCAGGCTTCAACAAAATCAACAAGACTATGTTATTTCTACTCCAGAAGAAGGAGGGATCCGAACGTGTTGAGGATTTACGACCTATCGCTCTCTCGAATGCTATCTATCTGATTATTGCAAAGGTTCTCGCGGAGAGGCTCATTGAGGTTCTTGATGACCTAATTTCTTCAGTGCAATCTGCGTTCATATCAGGGAGATATATTGGTGACAGTCCAGTGATGGCCTCTGAGATTGTAGCAGATTGGCAGCGACGTCAGACACAGGGGGTGCTGTGGAAGGTGGATTTCTCCAAGGCCTACGATAGTGTTGATTGGTGTTTCTTGTGGTCTGTCTTGCACAAAAAGGGATTCCCGGATCTATGGATCACTTGGATGAAGAGGTGTGTGACCACTGCATCTTATTCAGTTTTAGTTAATGGTCGTCCTGAGGGTGGTTTTTTCCAGCCCCAGCGGGGAATCCGCCAGGGATGCCCCTTTGCACCATTTCTCTTTGTCTTGGCTGCAGATGTTTTACCTTGTATGGTGAGGCAGTTAGTGACGCACGGTCTCATGAAAGGATATTCTTTGGGGGATATCTCTATTCCAATTCTCCAATATGCAGACGATACTATTTGTTTGTTGAGGGAGGGGCAACTGAGGTGAGGGGGATGTCGATGGTTATGGAGATCTTTGGGGAGTTGTCTGGCCTTAAACTCAACAAAGAAAAATCCACCATGACCCCTTTTGGTCTGTCTGAGGAAGAGGTTATAGCTTGTACTATTGAACTGGGTTGCCCTCTCAGTGCGAGACCGATTAGATATTTGGGTCTGCCGTTAGGATGCGGTCGCATCCTTCTCTCTGATTGGCTACCGGTGGTGGAGAAGTTAGAACGGAAGCTGGCAGGTTGGAAGGGCTCCTTGCTCTCTCGAGGTGGTCGCTTGATTCTGGTGAAGGCAGTTTTGGCGGCGATCCCAATTTTCTTCATGTCGACGAGACTTCTTCCGGTGGGGATTCGCAATCGGCTTGAAAAGATCATGCGAAGGTTCTTCTGGGGCAGGGTGTGTGGTGATGGCCATGCTCTACATCTTGTGGATTGGCAGACTGTTACGCTACCAAAGGATGATGGGGGGCTTGGTGTTGTGAGATTGGAGCTTATGAACCGTGCACTTCTGCTAAAATGGGCCGCAAGGATCTGGAGTGAAAAGAAAGACATTTGTAGTAGACTCATTCGCAACATCTATGGAGTCGATGTGCGCTCTATTAGTGACTTTCATCACCTTCGTTTTGAGACATCATTATGGAAGGGTATTCGAGCTATTATGACGGATCTTCCTCTTCTATTCTGTCCACGCTTAGGTGATGGCTGTAATTTCTTATTCTGGAAGGATGACTGGATGAATTGTGGACCTCTGGCGACCCTTTACCCACGTTTATTTGCTCTAGCAGAGGAAAAAAATGCTCATGTGGCTGAGTTGTGGGAGGATGAGGCTTGGAGAATTACTTTCACTGGTGCCCTCTCTGAACGACGAATGCAAGATTATCAAGACTTGATGGAATCTTTATCCAACAGTGATGGTCCCAACTTTGGTAATGACCACTGGGGTTGGAGAGAAAGTGACTTCTCTGTCAAGAAGGCCTACTCTAGGTTGATAAAGGGAACAGAGCAACTTCAAGAGGACCTTGTTAGGGTTTGCAGAATGATCTGGGAACTGAAGATACCGGCCCGCATTAGAATATTCTTATGGCTCCTGAGGCATGAGAGGCTCCTTACGAGGGAGAGGCGGGCTCGCATATTTTGCTACGAGGATAGCTCATGTGTTCTTTGCAGTTCTAACGTGGAATCCGCTGAACACATGTTCCTGGGTTGTGAAAAGACAAAAAACTTCTGGCAATTGATGAATGTGAATTGGGTAGATTATGGCAACATGATGTCGTTCTGGGAATCTCTCCTCAACTCACGTTTTCGTCCAAATTCTGAGAGATTGGCACCAATTGCAGGTTTATGGGCTATCTGGCTTGCTAGAAATGGTGTAATCTTCCGTGCAGAAAGGTTCTATATTGAAAATGTAGTCCATTGCTCTCGGACTCTCCTCGAGTCTTGGTTGTACTAATTTTATTTCTAATTTAATAAAATGGGGTGGACACCTCTGCGTGTTTCCCCCTTTTTTGGATTCAAAAAAAACAAATTACCAATTGCCAGTACAGGAATTACTTCCCTTTCAGGAATTAATTACTAAAGATTTTGCTTAAATTAACAAACTACAAATGATACTTATCGAAATGGTAGGTGCTACTGGACATCCATTCATTCTTTAATTTTCAAGTCAACATTCTTAAAGAATCGAGCTACTAGTCTATCACTCAATGTTAGAAATGTTACTTAACGAAATTGTATATATTACTGATATGCTTCTCCACATTACTAGACTTTACTACTAAATTTACTAGTCTATCACTCAATGTTAATGGTAATTTTGAAGTTACCATTCGTAAATAATGAAATTAATAGTCTATTACTCAATGTTACTTAACGAAATGGTAATCTTTCTTTAATTTTCAATTTAACATTCGTAAAGAACCTAATTACTAGTCTATCACACAATGTTACAAATGTTATTAAACGAAATGGTAAATGTTACTGATATACTTGTCCATATTACTGGTCTTTACTAATAAAAATACTAGTCTATCACTCAATGTTACTGATCATTTACAAGTTACCAACTGTCACTCAATGTTACATGTGTTACTTAACGAAAGGTAAATGTTACTGATATACTTTTCCATATTACTGGTCTTTACTATTAAAAATACTAGTCTATCACTCAATGTTACTGGTCATTTTCAAGTTACCAACCGTCACTCAATGTTACATGTGTAACTTAACGAAATGTTACATGTGTTACTTAACGAAATGGTATATGTTATTGATAAACTTCAACATATTAGTAAAATTAATAGTCTATCACTCAATGTTACATGTGTTACTTAACGAAATGGTATATGTTACTGATAAACTTCGACATAATACTTAACGAAATCGTAAATGTTACTAATAGACTCCTCAATATTACCAGAAATCTAATGAATATATTATTTTTGAAAGGCTGTGGTTATGAGTTGCTGATATTGTTATATTGCTCTACTTAATTCAATTATCACAAAATGATTTGCTTACTTTTTCAATTTAACATTCATAAATAACCTAATTACTAGTCTATCACACAATGTTACAAATGTTATTAAACGAAATGGTAAATGTTACTGATATACTTGTCCATATTACTGGTCTTTACTAATAAAAATACTAGTCTATCACTCAATGTTACTGATCATTTACAAGTTACCAACCGTCACTCAATGTTACATGTGTTACTTAACGAAAGGTAAATGTTACTGATATACTTCTCCATATTACTAGTCTTTACTATTAAAAATACTAGTCTATCACTCAATGTTACTGGTCATTTTCAAGTTACCAACTGTCACTCAATGTTACATGTGTAACTTAACGAAATGTTACATGCGTTACTTAACGAAATGTTATATGTTATTGATAAACTTCAACATATTAGTAAAATTAATAGTCTATCACTCAATGTTACATGTGTTACTTAACGAAATGGTATATGTTACTGATAAACTTCAACATAATACTTAACGAAATCGTAAATGTTACTAATAGACTCCTCAATATTACCAGAAATCTAATGAATATATTATTTTTGAAAAGCTGTGGTTATGAGTTGCTGATATTGTTATATTGCTCTACTTCAGTCAATTATCACAAAATGATTTGCTTACTTTTATAACTTACCATTGTTACTAAACAAAATGGTAAATTTTACTGAAAGAACTCACAACATTACATATAAGTTAACAATGGCAAGTATTTGAAATAATGGTCTTTCTCTCAAATATTACGATCCGTATTGCTTACTTTTACAAGATAACAATGTTAACCAACGAAATGATATGTCTTACCAAGCATATGTAGTGTAATTACTGTTCTTATATAACCAAGAAGTTTTACATTTACAACCTACCAAAATTACCAATCATAAGACAAGAATTACTAATATTCTTGCAAGTAATCATTTATATCTTACAAAAGTACAAATTTCTACTGTCAAAGTACATAACATATGTATGCTCAGAATTATAAAATTGATTACATAAATTATATAAAAATTATTCTTCTGAATAATGAATTATATCGATAACATCTTGAGCCCTTAATCTCTTCCAGATGCTTAATAGTCATCTCCTATATCTCAGAAATATCATCTGCAGAGAAGAAGTATAGGTATAAGGATATTATTAAGAAAACTTAATTATGTTCACATAAATGAATAAATGAATGATAAATTTGCTAAATGAATCTTACTTTTACATTATGGAGTATGAATAGAAACTATCTCTCTTACACCATAATATATCTGCATATATATATGGATCTGTTGCAATAAACGCAGTTATATTTGACATGTTAGAATGCAATATAATTAACAATCCATTGATAATAATGAAATGAAGTACCTCTATTGCTTTGCATCAGACTTGGTAGGATAATTTCGTGAATCATGTCCAGCATTTACTTTATTGCATAATTTGCATTGTCTACGCTTAGCAGCAGCTTCTTCACCAATAGTTTTCAATCTATTTGTGCTTCCCTTTGGTCTGCCACTTCTTCCTGAACCTTTAGATCTTGCTACGTTGGGATTCTTCACATTGCTAACTGACTTGTCCAATGTTGCTATTGTGTCATCAAGCTCTTCAACAGTAACACTAGAACTTTTGCTTTTAATAACTTTGACTGCCTCTGTTGCATCTATAAGTACCTTCTTAATGTAATCAAATACTTCTTGGTTACCATCGGCTTCACTAATGAGTTCATTGGACAACACTCGTAATTGACAAGAGTCGTCTTCTATTGTCCTCTTTCTATATAAAGGATAATAGCCATTAACCTTGATATCTTTCTTCCATCTTTTCAATAAAAGAGAAGAATCAACATCTAACACATCTTTATGTTTTAACACACTGATGATGTGTCTACATGGAATACCCATCGATTCCATTTTCATACAATCACAATGGAATTTATTATTGTAAGCATGAAATGAAACTCTGTTATAGCTTTCAATATTGCCAATGGGATACACCCTGTATTCTATAAGGTCATCATCCATTCGAAGTGGAATAACATTCAATTTAATTCCCTCCTTAAGCTCATTTTTAACAATGTAAAACATTGTCTTTGTATAATGCATAGCAAATTGCTTTTCAATACTCCACTGCGTATCCAACTTCGGCTTTTTATTTTCGGAATCATTGTCCATCATGTTGACCTTCTCCCTCATTCTCTCAACAGCAATTTGGAATCTTGTCATGAACTCGTATAGACTATTCAACTGATTGACATTGTTGGATAAAAAAGAATTCATGCTCTCACTCCTCTGAGTTGTATTCATGTCAGCGAAAAAGAAGCTTCTCATATATATAGGAACCCACTTTCTCGTAATACGATACATTACGTTTATCCATTTATTCTTTTCTAAATCACATTCTGTCACTATTCTGCCCCACTCAATTTCAAAATGTTCTTCATTTTCTGCACCCCATATAATCTTATTCAAAGCAGGGATTGCTACATCAGCTTTTTTCGTTAAACCAATCCTCTTCTTCATGTTGGCTGTAACATGCCAACCACAGTATCTATGCTTTGTAGTCAGAAAGACTTCCCTTATAGCCGCATTAATCGATGGGCACTGATCAGTAATTATAGACTTGGGAGCAACCTTAAGAGCAGCTAAAAAATTTTGGAACAACCATACAAACGACTCTTTAGACTCATTCATTAAAAATGCATTGCAGAAGAATACAGTCTTATTGAGATTATTCACGCCACAAAAGGAAGCAAAAATTAGCTTGTACTTGTTGGTATCATAAGTGGTATCAAATGTAACTGTATCGCCAAATAATTTGTAATCTTCTATAGAATAAGAGTCTATCCACATGCAATGTGTTAAGGATGAATCATTGTCTTTCTTGTACAAGTAGAAAAAATCAGGTGTTAAACTCTTACAATACTCAAGATGTTCCAAAAGCATAATCGCATCATGACCATCTGTTTTTTTCTTCATATCCCTCTTCAAATTATAAATATCCCTTGCTATAGAGCCAACACGTTCAAAAGGGCCGCCTTGATTGCCCAAAAAAGCTATTTGTTTTGATGTAGGAATGTTAACCTCTGTCATGGAATGTAACAAATTCTTTGTGGCCTTAGTAATTCTCCTATTGGGTCTTAGGTACTTTTTGCTAGGAGAAACAAGTTTATGATTATGTTCCTCAACAAAAGAAACCACATCCCACTGATTTGAGTTTGGATTTAACTTCACAGAAAACTTTGCTTTACAACCACAACGACTTATTCCACATCTTCTTCCCTCGCTATCTATTCCTTCTGATTGAGCTTCTTCATCAACCGGAATCAAACTTGAAGATATCTTTCTTTTTTTTAGGAATTTGAACATAAAATCCTTCCTTCCAGCAAACAAATTTTTTGAAAGTAATATTTTTGACTTTACTTTTCCTATCATAAGAGTACTTCGTGCTGCTCTTTCGAACATTAAATCCAATTTCAGTGGCATACTTTTCATAAAACAGTTCACAATCCTTAAGAGTTGCGAATGAAATACCCTCTCGAGGAATAATAGAAGGATCTACTGATGATATAGGTGTTTCTTCGTCCATTAATCTTTTAGAGCATTCAAATTCTTCAAAATCTACAGATATTGAAATAAATATTCTTATTTAAACAATAATTCAAATACACAACAATCAAATTGCATTAAATAAAGATATTAACATCATCCCAACTGCATATAAATGTTACTGATAAATATATATAATATTACTTGTTATTTATTTGAGTTGCTAAATTAGCTATTCAATACATGAGAATTACTAAAGCTCATAATATATATTACTGATCATAATGGAATAGATAATGGTTTAATATACCATCGTTACTGATTTCCTAAATTCCCTATTCGATGCTACAGAATTACTAAAATTTATAATACATATTGCTGATCATTATGGGAGAGTTTATGTTTGTATATGTTACTAATGTCTGATATAAAATTACCGAAGCTTTGGTATATAGTTACTAATGTCTGATATAAAGTTACCAATGTTATACATGTTGCCAAAAGAGTTACTTGTATATGTTAAAGTGTTACTATTTTATATATACAAAGTTACTAATGCTTGAGTCTATACTTTCTAAAGTGTCAGATAGAATAATCAATGAAATTTGTCGATTAAACAGTGCTTATTCTTCAAATGCTTAATGTTTGAATGTATACTTACTGAAGTTTCATTATGGAAGAGTTTATGTTTGTATATGTTACTAATGTCTAATATAAAATTACAGAAGTTTGGTATATAGTTACTAATGTCTGATATAAAGTTACCAATGTTATACATGATGCCAAAAGAGTTACTTGTATATGTTAAAGGGTTACTATTTTATATATACAAAGTTACTAATGCTTGAGTCTATACTTACTAAAGTTTCAGATAGAATAATCAATGAAATTTGTCGATTAAAGTTACTAATGCTTGAGTCTATACTTACTAATGTTAGTAAATGTTTAATTCGATATTACCATCATTAATATTAATCCTTGTTAGACATACTCTTAATTCTTCATTTGAATATTAGCTTACGCGATAAATATAAGTTACAGATAACCATTACAGTATTACTTATTGTATGTATTACTCTTACCAACGCTTATAATATAATTACTGTTGAGTATTATGATATATTTACTAACGAGCCATTAATAATTACCTAATACAAGGAACTTACAGATTCAATATCAAAAGTTACTAAACTATTAATATATATACTAACGATCATTTAAGAATTACCTATTACAAAAAACTTACATATACAATATAAAAAGTTACTAGAATTTTATGCTATATTTACTAACGATTCATTAAGAATTACCTATTACAAAGAACTTACAGATACAATATTAAAAGTTACTAGAATGTTCATATATATATACTATCGAGCCTTTAAGAATTACCTATTACAAAGAACTTACAGATACAATATCAAAAGTTACTGAAATACATATAAAAGATACCTGATAACAGATAAAAATTACCTTCTTCAAAATTTAACTCATTGATATCACTTCGACTTGCATCATCTTCAATGAGTTCGTTTTCCATAAATTCTTCAGATCCATCAAATTGTCCACTCGAATGATCCATATATGCAACCTAATGAGAATGATATTAGGAATAAATTTAACAAATAGCGTCAACTATTAAACAAACGCAATACCTTTTTATGACAACTGTTGTCGACGACTGATTTCGCTGGAAGAAAATCACGAATGCGATGGATGGTAGAACACGATCCAAGAACAAGAATCTAGAATTTGGCGAGCGCGAACGACAGTAACCTAGAGTTTTGGCGAGCGCGAACGACGGAAGTAATACAGAATTACGAATAACCGATCAAATGCCTAATGAAGATGATTACTATTTTTAGAAACTCATTTATTAATAAAATTCGACGATGCTGAAATTAAGGGATGAAAGTTGATAGATCGCACGGCTGATATGTTGGGCTCATAGGATATCAATTACGCCCTGTGCGCATTAGATAAAAATCTTATATATATATATATATATATATATATATATATATATATATATATATATATTCACGGTGAGGAAGAAATGATGGATACAAATAATCGCAACTGGGACTATAATGAGAATTGACGTCGACGTCGAGTCAATGAAGCATCTCTACACACAGCAGAAATAATTAGTTATTACATAATCTAATATCGCAACTCTGTCTTTGTTTATTGATTTGATGTTGGATCAGTTTTAGCTACCGGAGACTTATTTTATTCAAATCAGCGACTATTAAATGATTGGGAGATTTTTAAATTAGTCATCTGCATGATTTCAAAATTGAACATATGCATTACGATCTCCGTCTGGTAGATAATCACTGCAGCAAAAACAGTTTATATTAACAAATAATGTAATATTCAGTTTTATATCTTTCATTGTTAAACTTATTGTAAAATTATCTTTGATTTTTACACAATGAGCATCGTAGGGCTGTGGGCCCTGCGTTACTACAAAGTCTACAAGGAGTATACATTTATTTTAATTAGATTTATGGGTTGGTCCCTTACAATAAAATCCATAAATGATTAGCAACAGGAAAAAGCCATCCAACATATGAGCTCATATATTCAAACCTATTCCTGTTTCATTATCATACGAATTACATAATTTTCTTGCCACATAAGCCACCAACATAAAATTGTAAGCATTTTATAGTTGATATCTCTATTGTAGTAGAGTTGGGCAAACAATAATAATATGAACGTAGGTTTTCAAGGTGTAATATGAAACTAAGTATATTTCATCTTGATCTTAGACATTGGAAGCAATAAACTTATATTCGTTTTACTCGTATGTGCAAACCTTCTATCAATCCATTAAAACAAAATTGACCTATGCTGATAAATAATTTGAATATTTGCTATTATATCTTTCAATCTAAAATATATAACAATGAATTACAGCATAGAGTTCCGTTCGCTAATCTTTTGGGTAAATCAAAAGAATGCATTGAAATTTGTAAGAATACATTATTTTGCCCATCTCAAAATACAAGTAGGGTCTCTGCATCCCAACGCATCCTTAATTCTCACCAAGTTTGGCGGCGAGGGAGGGCAATGTGCTCTCCGATCACTCCAAAGCAGTGGACTGCCTTCAATCTATCTCGGGTGCACTTGGTGATTCGCCTGCGGATCCTTATCTTGCTCAATTAGAAGCTGATGTTAAATGTCACATTAACTCGTTGGAGGTTGACCTTGAATCGGCCTGGAAACAAAAGAGCAGGGTGGACTGGTTGAAGTTGGGGGACCGCAATACGCGGTTCTTCCACCTTTCTGCTAACAAGAGGACCTCCAGGAACTATATCTCTCATCTTGTGGACGAACAGGGGCTTGTTATTGATCGTGCATCTGAGGTAGCCTCCTCGGCCTTAAATCATTTCTCCGCCCTCCTTTCCCCAAGGGACCCGGTCCCCCTCCCGCTTAACCCGCCTCCTTTCAAGCGTTGCCTGACGGCTGATGCTAGTGCTTGGCTTGTTAGGCCTTTTGCGGACATGGAGATTTGGAATGCGGTGTCTTCTATTGGGTCTTCCAAAGCTCCGGGCCCTGACGGTTTCAATGCAAACTTCTTTAAAAGCCATTGGCCCTTGGTAAAAAATGATGTGCGTGATGCGATGCTCTTCCTTTACAACGGGGGCAGAATGGTCCGCCAGGTCAACCACACCTTTCTTACACTGATTCCTAAAGTTCAATCCCCATCCGGGATTAATGACTTCCGCCCCATCTCTGGTTGTAATGTCATATATAAGATTTTTGCTAAATTGTTGTCCACTAGGCTTGCTGCCGCTCTCCCTCATCTTATCTCCTCCAATCAATCGGCCTTCATCAAAGGCCGGTCGATCAGTGACAACATTCGCCTTGCTAATGAATTGCTTTTGGGCTTTGACAAGAGGCGCTCCCGCAACAAGGCTTGCCTAAAGATCGATCTTGCCAAGGCGTTTGACACCATTGGCCATACCTTTATTATCAACTCACTCAAAGGCATGGGATTTTGTGAAAAATGGTTGGGCTGGATCTCAAACCGTATCTCCACGACATCCTTCTCTGTGCTGATCAATGGTGCGCCGCATGGTTTTTTCCTTGGCTCTCGTGGGCTTCGCCAAGGGGACCCCCTCAGCCCCCTTCTCTTCACCATTGGAATGGAGTCCCTTTCCTCGCTGGTTGACTTGTCTCTTGCCAATGGGCGGTTCAAGTGTATGGGCAGGGGGCGTTGCTTGGCTCCATCTCACTTAATCTACGCCGACGATCTCCTTTTCTTTTGCAAGGGTTCCCTCAAGGCACTTAAGGAGATTAAGGACATCCTGCATGCTTTTGAGCTAATATCTGGGCTGAAGTTGAACCCTTCTAAGAGTAAAATTATTAGGCCAAGGTGGGAGGCTCAATCTTTTGCGGCTACACTTCAGTTGGGTATGTTGCAGCTGCATCTGCCCTCGACTTACTTGGGCCTTCCTCTTGCCTCCGCTTACAGGCGAGGTAGCGACTCTCGGGCTCTTGAAGATCGGATCCAGAGGTTTTTCGAGGGTTGGTGCTCCAATGCTCTCTCTATGGCTGGGCGCGCCCAGCTCCTAAAATCCGTGATTCGGGGTGTTTTCCTATTCTGGATTGCTGGTTCTTTGCTGCCTATCTCAACGGTCAAGCGGCTTGACAAGCTGTGTGCGAACTTCCTTTGGGGGAGGCGTCGTCATGATATTGCCTGGTCGTCAATCTGCCTCCCGACACGGGAGGGTGGTTTGGGGCTGAAGGCTTTCGTGGATCTACGCAAGGCTATGCTCGCCTCATGGGTCTGGAGGTTCCTTTCTTCGGACTGCTCTATTTGGGCTGACTTCATGCGCAGAAAGTACCTTTCCTCTGGCTCCTTCTGGAACTGTACAGCTGGCCCCTCTGCCTCTCGTATCTGGCGCAGCATGCTTGGCATCAGGCCTCTTTTACGCGCTGCCATTCGTGGTGACCACCCGCCGTTCATTTGGATCCAGTCATCCAGAGGATTCTCCTTCGCGAATGTCTTTGATCTTCTGCGCCCCCGGTGTCCCACGGTTGCCTGGGCACCTTTCGTCTGGGACCGCGCAATTCCCCCTCGATACTCCTTCACGCTATACAGGGCTGTTCGCGAACGGCTGCCCACCAAGGACCGACTCATCGCTTTTGGAATTAACATGCCGTCAGCCTGCTATTTTTGTGCCGCTAACGACGAATCTCATGCTCATTTATTCTTCCAATGCCCATTCGCCTCGGGCATTTGGCGGGATTCTTGCATCGCCACAGTTGGGGCAGCTCCCAATCTCAACAGCCTCATGGACCTGATCTCTGGATGTTCCTCCATTCGGCACCGCCGTACCCGTTCGCTCATTGCCATTTTGCTTGCTGCCGCTGTTTGGCAGATCTGGAATGAAAGGAATAGCATTTGGACTTCCAACGCCCGTCGCCCGGCTGATCGCATCGTCAATGATATTGTTCACTCCATCAACTTGATCTACAAAGATTAAGCTACTGTTTTTTGGGTTTCAATTTTTTGTAACCCCTACGGGGCAACCGAACTTTACTTGTAATTTTCTTTTTTTTGGGATTAATATACCTTACTCTTACCTTTCAAAAAAAAAAAAA
The DNA here is from genome assembly GCA_037367405.1 of Ottelia alismoides. Taxonomy (NCBI): domain Eukaryota; kingdom Viridiplantae; phylum Streptophyta; class Magnoliopsida; order Alismatales; family Hydrocharitaceae; genus Ottelia; species Ottelia alismoides. Next base: position 250,978 of record JAZKJV010000382.1, on the reverse strand, counting down.
AGTTTGGCGGCTACGCGTACGCGTGATGTATACACAGAGGACACCATCTAGCAAAATTTTCCACGCATTTCTTAATATAATGCTTTCTCCCACCACGCTCTTAATATAATGCTTTCTCCCATCACGCACTAGTATTTGCTCCATCACGCACTAGTATTTGCTCAACCTCACCCTTTTTATTTTGGGTTTTTATCATTTGTGTCCCTCTTAGATATCACAATTTCAGTTATGCTCCTAACTTTTTGGTAATATCAGTTGTGCCCCTCACTTCTTTCTCCGTTATCACTTGTGCCCTTCCGTCAGATTGACCGTCAAAAAATTAAAATAACCATAGTTTATTCAAACCATGGTGTGGTTAAGAAGGGTATTATGGTCACAAATCTGGAACGGAGCTCGAGGTTGCACCGTAGCTCGAGGTCGAACTCCGACGAGAGCTTCTCCTTGTCCGAGTGGTCGGAGTCGCTCTCCCGTCTCGGGGCGGAGCTCGAGGTTGCACCGTAGCGCGAGGTCGAACTCCGGCGAGAGCTTCTCCTCCTCGAGTGGCCGAAGTCGCTCTCCCGTCCCGTAGGGGGAGGAGGTGCAGGCTGGGGGAGGAGGTGTGGGCTGGGGCGGGGGCGGCGGGGGCAGGGGGAGGTGCGGGCTGGGAGAGGAGGTGCGGGAGGAGGTGTGGGCTGGGGGAGGAGGTACGGGCTGGGGCAGGGGCGGCGGGTGCAGGGGGAGGTGCGGGCTGGAGGAGGAGGTGCGGGAGGAGGTGTGGGCTAGGGGAGGAGGTGTTGGCTGGGCCTTCATCTTTTTCAACTGCCACTGAACCGACCTCCTCCTCTGTAAACCCCGTCGTTGACTCGTTGGGATAATTAAGTCCATTACCATAGAGTTCAAAGCTCCAGATCAGGCGCAACATATGCATGTTCATTGCTTCATCTTCGTTCCCAAGCGAACTCTCTTATCCCTATTTCTGCTTTCTTCTTGTTTTTATTGCTTGAACCCATTCTAAGTTTTTCTCTTGCTCCTATTTTTGCACCATCACAAACCCGATTTCTCCTTTTGCGTCGATCTTCATCCCGTCGAAGCCCCTTTACTTCTCTATTCAGCGGAGGGGGCGGAGGAGGTGGGGGTGACGTTGGATGTTGGGGGAGGGCGGGAGCATGAGGGCTTGCGTCAGAGCAGAGGCGAGAGGGCTTGCATCGGAGCAGAGGTCAGAGGAGGTGGGGCGGGCTGGGGGAGGAGGTGCGGGCTACGGGAGGAGGTGTGGTCTAGGGCGGAGGCGGCGGGGGCCGGGGAGGTGTCGCTGGAGGAGCAGGTGGCTGGAAGAAGAAAGAGAAGAGGGAGAAAGAGGATGGGGGAGGAAGAAGAAGAAGAAGAATTGGACATTTCAGTTTATTTTTATCAATTAGTTCCACTTGTATTCTTGAAGTTAACGTCCGTTTGTATTATGGATGGACGGAAACTAGCTCGAGGGGCACAAGTGATAGAATGAGAAGAAGTGAGGGGCACAACGGATATTACCAAAAAGATAGGGGCATAACTGAAATTGTGATATCTCAAAGGGGCACAAATGATAAAACCCTTTTTATTTTCTGCTCTAAGCCATGCGTTGATATGCACAACACTCTTTGGAGGGCACAACTCCATTGCACGTCGACATATAGACATGCCCCAGCAGGCAGCTCGGCTCCCAATCCGACGAGTGTTGAGATTTATCCTGTGAAGACTGATTGGTTGAATACAAGTGGAAAGCATTTCTTATGTGGCTGATCTCCCTCCTGCCTTCTGATTGGCTTAGAGCTCTTGAGCTAGATTGCTGAGGTGTTTGATCCACCTCCTGCATTATGATTGGCTGAGAGGTGTTGGGTTAGATTGCTAAGATGCTTAATCTACATCATGCATTCTGATTGGCTGAGAGCTGATGGTGGGGATTGCTGAATGCTTGATATTCTTTTGTCGTAGTATAAAAGGAACCTTGTGGCACAACATATTGTATCCAACATCATTCAAGCAATAGTAGAGAGAGTCTGGTGTTAGCAAGTGGAGTAGGTACATTGCCAGACCACTATAAATCCTTGTCTTGTGCGATTGTGTGTGCTTTCTTATTCGATTGTGGTTCTAGACGTGTGGTGCTTGATCAGATCCGTTCCCAACAACTGGTATCAGAGTAAGGTTCGGAGATCAACCTCTATACAGATGGCAGAAGAATCGAAGGTCAAGATCGAGAAGTTCAATGGATCGAACTTCGCATTCTGGATGATGCAGATTGAAGATGTTCTATATCAGAAGGATCTCTATCTTCCGATCGAAGGGAAGAAGCTTGAAGCCATGAAAGATGATTAGTGGAAGATTCTATATCGAAAGGATTTAGGAACGATAAGGCTCAACCTTTCTCATCGGTGGCTTCAAATATCACAAAGGAGACTGTGAATCTTTTCAAAGCTCTTGAAAAGATGTACGAGAAGTCATCTGCATCAAATAAGGTGTATTTGATGAAGAAGCTTTTCAATTTAAAGATGAGTGAGAACTCCGTAGTGGCTTCACACTTGAATGATCTGAACAGTATCATCAACCGGTTGAAGTCTGTGAAGATCATGTTTGATGATGAGGTAAAAGCTCTTTTATTTCTTTCCAGTTTACCTGATAGTTGGAATGCTTTAGTTGTAGCGGTTAGCAACTCCTCTGGTTCTGCAAAGTTGAAGTTGGAGGATGTTACTGGTCTTCTTCTTGGAGAAAAGGCACGACGGAAGATATCTGAGGAAGAACACTCGTTAGGTTCTGCCTTGAATACAGAAGGAAGAAGCAGGAAGAGCTACAGGAATCAAAAGCATTCCAGGGGAAAGTCTATACGAGGAAGATCCGAATCCAGAGATCCGAAGTCTGTGGTCTGTTGGAATTGCAATCAAAAGGTGCATTTATTGCATATGCTCGAATTGAGTCATGGATTGTGGACTCGGGTGCTTCATTTCATACCACTTCACAAAGAGATATCCTCCAAAATTATGTGAAAGGTGATTTAGGAAAGGTATATCTGTGAGATGATGAATGTTGCAGCATAATTGGAAAGGGAGACATTGATATATCCCAACCCAATGGTGGCTTCTTGAGACTGAAGAATGTTAGACATGTACCCAGTATAACAAGAAATCTCATATCTGTTGGTCAGCTATCAGAAAACGGCATTGTGACATCATTCGATTCTAATTCGTGGAAGATGTCAAAGGGATCATTGATCCTTTCTCGAGGTAAGAAAGAAGGAACCATGTATATTGTATCAGGTTCATATGACAGGATAAATGTTACATCATTTGGGTGTGATGCTAACACTTGGCATAGACGATTTGGTCACATGAGCGAAAAGGGAATGAAGATCATGCAGAAGAAGGGAAAGTTGATGGGATTGCAGACCGTTGATTTGGACTTCTATGAAAATAGTATCTTGGAAAAACAGAAGAAAGTCAGTTTCACAAAGACTGCAAGAGTACGAAAAACTAAAAGACTGGAGTTGGTTCATACAGATGTATAGGGTCCATCTCATGTATCTTCCCTTAGTGGATCTCATTATTTTATTACTTTTATTGATGATACAACTAGAAAACTGTGGGTTTATTTTATCAAACATAAATCCAATGTATTTGAGACCTTCAAAATGTGGAAGGCCTTAGTTGAGACTGAGACAACTTTAAAGTTGAAATGTCTCAAGTCAGACAATGGGGGAGATTACTGTAGTGAGGAGTTTGAATCATATTGTGCCAAGAATGAGATCAAGAGATTGAAGACGGTCCCAAGAAAGCTCAGACAGAATGGTGTTGCTGAACGCATGAACATGACTCTTTTAGAGCGTGCGAGAAGCATGAGGTTACATGCAGGTCTACCAAAGCGACATTGGACTGATGCAGTGAATACAGCTGCATACTTAATCAATCGAGGTCCATCTGCTACTTTAGATGGGTATCTTCCAGAAGAAATGTGGACAGGAAAGGAGGTAATACTTTCTCATTTATGTATCTTTGGATGCATAGCTTATGTTCACATTGAGCAAGAAGACAAAGGAAAGCTTGATCCCAAAGCAAGGAAGTGTACCTTTGTCGTCTATGGTACAGATAACTATGGATATAGATTGTGGGGTTCGGAGAACAAGAAGACAGTTAGAAGCATTGATGTCACATTCAATGAGTCTTCCTTATACAAGGATGAGTTGGTAAAAGGTAAGACAACGGAAGAACCAGACTTTGTGGAGTTTGATGAAACTCATGAACAAAGCACATCACAGTCAAGTGATGAGAATGTTCAACCCATCTGACAGAATAATCCGCAAACTCCGATACTACGGAAATCTTCCAGAATCAGCAAACCCACTGCAAGGTATTCACCTTCTTTGAATTATTTATTGCTGACTGATAATGGTGAGCCTGAATGCTTTGATGAAGCTATACAAGATGAGGCAAGGAATCAGTGGGAGTTAGCCATGGATGAGGAGATGAACTCTCTCTCAAGAAGCAAAACGTGGGATTTAGTCCCACTACCGAAGGGAAAGAAGGCTCTGCACAACAAGTGGGTGTACAAGATGAAAGAGGAAGCTGATGGTTCCATTAGATACAAGGCTCGGCTAGTGGCGAAGGTCTTTCAACAGAAAGCAGGAGTTGTTTTCACAGAGATCTTTGCACATGTTGTAAAGGTCTCAACCATAAGAGCAGTATTGGACATTGTTGCAGCTGAGAACCTACATTTGGAGCAGTTGGATGTTAAGACAACATTTCTCCATGGAGATCTTGAGGAAGACATCTACATGCAATAACCAGAGGGCTATGTAGCTACTAGAAAGGAATACATGGTATGCAAGCTCAGAAAAAACTTTTATGGCTTGAAGTAGGCACCAAGACAATGGTACAAAAGGTTTGATGATTTCATTAGAAATACAGGGTTCCGCAAATGTCATGTTGACCATTGTTGCTACTTCAAGAAGTTTGGTATGTCTTACATCAATTTATTATTGTACATAGATGACATGATTGTTGCAGGCTCATGCAAGGAAGAAATAGATAATTTGAAGGCAATGTTGTCTAAGGAGTTTGAAATGAAGGACCTAGGTCATGCAAAGAAAATCCTTGGAATGCAGATTAGCAGAGATATGAAGAACAAGAAGCTGAGATTGTCTCAATCAGATTACATCGAGAAGGTACTAGAGAGATTTAATATGAAAAAAGCAAAATCTACTCTAACACCTTTAGGAAGCCACTTCAAACTTTCAAAGAAGAAAGAACCTGCTACGAAGGAGGAGCATGAGTACATGTCAAAGGTACCCTGCCAGTCTGCTATTGGTAGTTTGATGTACGCAATGGTTTGCACAAGATCAGACATCTCCCATGCAGTGGGAGTTGTGAGCAGATTCATGGAGAATCTTGGTAAGGAACATTGGGAAGCTGTGAAGTGGATTTTAGGTTATTTGAGAGGTACCTCTAATGTGGCATTGTGTTATGGGAACACTGACATTTCCATTCGAGGTTTTGTGGACTCAGATTTTGTAAGAGATATCGATAGCAGGAAAAGCACAACAGGGTATGTCTTTACCCTGGGGAGAGGAGCCATTAGCTGGATCTCTAGACTCCAGAAGATAGTGACCATCTCGACCACGGAAGTAGAATATGTGGCGGCAACGGAAGCTTGCAAGGAAATGATATGGTTGAAAGGTCTGATGAAAGAACTGAATAAAGAATGTGAAGATTGTCAATTATCCAGCAATAGTCAAAGTGCAATTCATCTTGCAAAGAATTCCGTCTATCACTCGAGGACTAAGCACATTGATGTAAAATACACTTCATTCGAATGCAGCTAGAAGATAGTCAATTTAAGTTGAAGAAGATCCACACATTAGAAAATCTTGCTGATATGTTCACAAAGCTTGTAACATTGGAGAAGCTGAAGACATGTTCAGCTTCTATTGGTCTTCAAGCATAGAAGACAAGGGAAAGCTCACACCAGAACTATTGAAGAAGTGATGTGTACCACAAATCAGTCTTCAAGTGGGAGATTATTGAGATTTATCCTTTGAAGATTGATTGGTTGAATACAAGTGGAAAGCATTGCTGATGTGGCTGATCTCCCTCCTGCCTTCTGATTGGCCGAGAGCTCTTGGGCTGGATTGCTAAGGTGTCTGATCCACCTCCTGCATTCTGATTGGCTAAGAGGTGTCGGGTTGGATTGCTGATATGCTTAATCCACATCCTACATTCTGATTGGCTGAGAGCTGTGGTGGGGATTGCTGAATGCTTGGTATTCTTTTGTTGTAGTATAAAAGGAGCCTTATAGCACCACATATTATATCCCAACATCATTCAAGCAATAGTAGAGAGAGTCTGGTGTGAGCAAGTGGAGTAGGCACATTGCCGGGCCATTATAAATCCTTATCTTGTGCGATTGTGCGTGCTTTCTTCTTCGATTGTGATTCTTGTCATGTGGTGCTTGATCGGATCCGTTCCCAACAACGGGAACATCAGTGACTCTATCTCACATCTCACGTCGTCGTAATCAACGTCGTCGTCCCACGCCTCATTGTAGGCGTCACTTTCGCCGTAGGCCACAGCTACAATCACGAGGAGAAGAGCGAGGAGGAGCATCGTGGAGGAGGACATGCGTGATTGAGGATCGTTCGTCCGAATGACTGTCTGGATGGATCTCGCTTTGATATATATTTAAAGGTGGGAGAGAATGGTGTGTGTGTGTGTCAGTGTATGTTTTTTCTTCCTGTGACGTTGAGTTGAACGACTTGGAAATTAGGGTTCACAAACTGTGAGATCCAGAAAGGGTAAAGAAATAAACAAATTGTGACAAACAAATTAAGAAATAGATTAGATTAGAAATCACCCAAGCGTCCATGAAATGGACTGTCCTTAGAGAGGATATCACTCCCACAATACCGGTGCGTAGGGTACTGGCGATCCGCTCTCAGGATACGATGGCACACAACCTTTGTCTGCGCACACCGACGAGATCGTCCTCGAATGTACCTCAGAGAACTGCAGCCGAGAGAAAGAGGAGCAGGTTCGTCCGTGAATGAAAGAACCAGAACAAAGCCACTATGACGTGAGAGAAGTTTTCTTGCGAGTGTGTAAAACACGACGTGGGGGAAGCTCAAACAATGGGGGTCACGTCCCCTAGCGTGGTGCCTGTCGATTTCCGAAAACATCCCTCAACGGGCGCATCATTTCGGATCCCGAAATCGTGGCCAGAATCGCGTGCATAATGGCGAGTTGAACCCGCAGCAAAAGTATCAAGATCTGAGTTGACTCTCCTGAGCCGGAGACAGAGCTGGAGATAGAGCGGAGCGCGCGCGCGTGTGGTCCTCCATTCCTCCTCTCTACTATTGCTACAAGAGCTTGGGGTGTGAACTCATATATAAGTTTTCTAAAAGTTTAGAGCTCCAAGGTATGGTACTAAACTTCCACCCAAACTTTACCATGTTTCAAATTTGGGAATTCCCAACTTTCCCTCCAAGCCATTTGGTTTCCCAATTGAAACCAAATAAGCTCCAATTGTAATTACATAGATTTTCCAATTAAAATCTAATTACAATTCTTAATACAACAGTGGGTGTGGGTGTATGGGGGGTGGGGGGGTTGAGGGAATGTGGGCACAGGGAATAGGTGAAGAGCAACATGAATAAATATCTTTTAGCGAGTGAGTAACAAGTAGCATAACTACATTAGAGAATTGTCATACATTTAATCCAATTTGTTTTGCACATAAAGAGATGCAATAAATAATATTTGAACTTGTAACTAGAAAGGGTTATGACATTAATTATCATTGAAAGATTCAGCATTTGGAATATAGCAATAAACATAACATATCAACGTAAGTTAGTAGAAATAAACAATCTCCACTTAGTCATTTTGATTACTTCTTTCGCAAATTTATTAATCATGTAATGGCTGCTAAGTGGGAGAGAAGAAAGTACAACCCTATTTTTATTTATCGCAAAAATCTAAAGGTGCTCTAAACCAGCCCCTACATGTGATTGAATAAACACAATCTTCAACTTATTTTGATAATAAGGTTACATAGGTATGGTTGTAGGGTATTGCTCGTCAGTAAGGCTATACATGATAACTAAATAAGTAACATATTGTCACATGAAGATAACACATGTATGATATTCCCCATTGTGTGAGCTGATCTATTTTCTTTTCCCCTAAGTTCGAGGTGACCCACCACACAATCTACACAAAGTCCTCTAGGTTCATAACCAGCTTAGGTTATTATCTTTATATTAGTACATGTACTTGTTGTTAAGTCATGCAAGAGCATGCATATTTTGATGGTAACAAAACTTGTGCAGTCAGCTTGAAGCTAGATCAAAAGCAAGGAAGCTGTCGAACAAAGAAGAAGTTTAAGCACGAGGTGCCCAAGCTTAAGGGAAGAAGAATTTAAGGAGCTCATATTCAAACCTCAAGCTTAAGAAATGAACTTAAGATCAAGATAAAGTCAGAGACTTTTCTTTTATTGAGTCATCCATGATGTTATTATCTCGGTGTGTAAAGAACCTCAAAGAACATCATGCATATTGCATTTCAAGACCTTTGACTTTGACTTTCAGGTCAAAATGTCAAGCTAATCGATTAACCTTCTTGCCATGATTGATCACCTTTAATTTACCAGATTTCTTGATTGATTGATCATCCTCTTGACCTGATCCATAAATGTTTGAATTCCAACGTTCATTTAACTCACTAAATGATCGATCATCTTCCTTACATGATCGATCACTTTTTAAAGTATGACTTCTCAACATCTTTAACATGATCAATGATCTCACTTTGATCTATCATCTTTTGTGCTTGATCGATCATATGACATTTCAGGAAGTAAGACCCTACACCTCACTTGTTCAATACACAAGCAAGAACAACAAATCTCCTCTCTATTCTCCAATCCACTATATGAGAGAAAGTTCTATGAACTATTTTCTAATCCGCGATTCAAAAGCATCTCTACAACTCTGCGATTATCTTATGAGCATGCTCTTCCCTCTATATGATTGTTCTAGTTTTGCCTCAAATTCTTTGTGGCATACTTGCTATGATATGGAGGTTGTGAAGTTTTCATTACCGGTAATATGATTATAAGAAGTATGCTTAAATAATTTGTCGTAAATATGATTAGGTTGCTCGCTTAAGAAATTTGATTTAGTGATAAGACCTGATTGGGTCAGGTTGAAAGCTCAAGTCGGAAGACTCTGGTCATGTTAAGTCAAATCTTTCTCCCTTAGAGTCGTATATAAATCATTGCAAGAGGCTAATAACACCTCACAATCATCAAATTCATCCTCTTCAATACCTTTCCTCCCATTTTTTCTTCTTGCAGTTACAATTGTCGCCTACTACGATGATGATGACTACAACGACGTTTGCTTCAAAGAAGCAGATGTGATTTCATTCTTGTCATTCTACGACCAACCTGCTTGATCAATGTCCTCAATCTCAATGAGTGCAGACATTTATCCCGTGTCAATGACGATTGCTGTAAGGCAATTGAAAGGGTAGTCTCGTTTTCCGACATCATCGGGGTTTGCAACTTGCTGACTGCTAATAAGAGAGGGCGCTACCTTAGAGACCACGACTGCACCAACTGGCCCTTTCATACCATTCTTTTAGCAAACCGCCTGGGTCGTGCTTAGAAGAATTCTGATGCCTGATTGTTTTCAAACTTCAAAGGAGAGTTTGTCGCAAGGAGACTAACAAAGAGAACATCAATACTCAAGCCAGGCATTGGAAACCTGTTTATACGCTCGCCCTCTTTTTACGCACATGATTCCAGCGAACACATTGTTGATATAGATAAAATTAGCTTTCCATTTTACAAGTGTTTACAAAGCAAGCATCTTGTTTGTTCTCTCTGCAATTTAACACAAGTAATCAACAAATACATGTGAACCTCTTCGTCTGGTAACCTGCGAATCTCCTCTAGCAGAAGTCTTGAACTTGTAAGATCAGTCTGATCGGAATGGCAGCAATGATTTTATGTAACAACATAAGATGTGAAAGATCTCTAATCAAAAGAAATGACAGTGCCAGTCCCATCAGCCAACATCCACCAGTTGATCACAGAAGTTCACTTGAAAATAGCTGCAATATCAGCAGTTGTGAGGTGGCTGCATTTTTTACCTGTTCACCAACTGCTTCCAGATGGACATAATTTAAAACCCCTATCAACGAAGCACTTGCCAAAAGCAAAATTGAACCTGATTTAGCCTCAACTCTCAACCCATTCCAGATGAACAGTAGTCGGCATTTCATGACCTTGTAGACATTCCAGATGAACCCAGCATCAACTGATAATTGCAGCACCATCCAGAGATTCACCATGACGGAACTAGAAGCTCCAAAATATCGTCTTCAGTACCGAATTTCTGCAGGCACAATTAAGACAGCCCCAAAAAATTGGTCGATGTCCTTGTCCTACTGTCCTGACTCGTGACAAAATGATTCTGCACTTGGTGGGCATTGGGTTTTATACCTCATCAGCATCCTCTTCCACTGTAGACAAGCTAACATGCAATCCTTCACCAGAACTATGGTCTTCCAAATTCGCAAGATATATCGGAATTCCAAGGAAAACCGTCCACCTCACAATAAGAAGCCTGCACTAGAAGACCACGATAACTCCCCTTCCAAGAGTAGACGCTACTTTCCATCATCTTCCAATCAAGTCGCATCCATAACATACTTCATAAACAAATTACAGAGTCTCTATCCATCCCCGTGACCTTCAGGTAAAAAACATCATTCGTCATTCTAAGATGGAGAAGGCCCCAGTTTTTGGGATACACACTCTCCAGCAACCAGAAGCACCTGCCACAAAATTGAACTTTCCCAAAGGAATCTCCTCTCAACAATTATTCAAACATCTTTTATTACGAAAAGGAAATCAGCAAGAAAGCAATTCAAAACAGCCCCCGCCTGGAGCATTTTTTTACATACACTGAGCTAAAAAAATCGGCCCAGAAACATATTGAAAGAAGGCGAACATAAATGATGTATCCAATCAACCACAGATCATCTTATTTCCATGACATACCTTCCCATTTCTTTTGGATCCAAGCAGCCTGAGAGAAAAAGTCCACACCTTCTTCCTAACAGGCCTGTATCTCGGGAAGCCGGCTGGAAGCCAGAGAATGGTTACCTGAAATTCTCCAAGCAGAAAAGAGGCAGGAAAGTCGATGAATCACTGGTCTTGTTCGAAGAGATTTTCGTGAAGATATGTGCAACTTTTTGTTTGCCTTTTCACAAATTTCATATCCTTCTAGATCAGCTTCTGTAATGAACACCTCATCATTGGACGGAAAATATTTTAACTCGGGACTCTCGATTGCACGAAATTCGAAATGGCATTTGGCATATTCTTGAACTGCCTGTTTTAGCAATGAAATGGGAACTCACGTCAGGATCAACATCAAGGTAGCATGCAAAATATAATTTGATAGAGGGAATATTGGGTAACATAAGGACGATGTTAAATATGTGTATTAAATCAACATTAACAATGAAATTACTCCAGTCCAGAGTATATCAATGTTGACAACTACATAGTATGACTCCGGAAAAAAGAAAAGAAAATGACAACATATACTCCTGTGCTATGAGAAGGGAAACGTCTGGTGCATGCTGGAAGAAAAACACATGTATGATTCTAAAACTCGCAAAGTGAACGGTAAAGTTTTTTCTGAAAGAAAAAAGGACCTTCACCATATAGGTGTGTGCACAAAAACTTCACCATTTATCAACTTAAAAAAAATTACATGCCTAAAATGGGAGGAAATGAAGAAATAGATTACACGGCCCATAGCTCCTCCCCCAAACCAGTCATCAGACACGAGAACCGCAAGCCCATAGCTCCTCCCTCAAACCAGTCATCGGTCCAGAGCTTGAAACCCATGTCGTCTCCTACGATCGATCTCAGGAACGAGTGGATCTCATGTGTTATCCCCCACAAATGCCCCGCCAAAAGTAGGACGGCGCCAATCCCATCTCCCCAGGATTGGGACATGAAGTACCGGCTGCATAGATCTTGCAGATAACTGTGCAAACCGTGTTGTTGCAATCAACCCATATTCGTACAATCCACCTACGGAGCATGGTAGGAAATATCGATATCGATATCGTATTGGTCTGCCCGAAAAGGACACATCGGGATGTATCACCGATATGTAGACGATATCGGTGTAAATGTCGGAAATGGCTCAAAAAAGCCATTTTTTACTATTTTTCATAAATTAAAATCATCCAAGATGTTAAAACAACAAATAGCATACAAATACACACTTATATCACACATATCGATCATTTATACCTCATATATCGCACATATTGGTTATATCAAATATATCGATGTTAATGTTGACTGTTGACTTATAGACGTTGGAAATGGATTTAATCCAACTTCTTAAACATTAAATAACTTACAAATATACACTTCGATGACACATATAGATCATCTAAATCAGTCATATCAAACATATCGTTCTTAATGTTGATTGGTGATTAATAAATACTGGAATTGGAATCAAAGTAGCTAAGTTAGCACACTTAGAACACATGTTTTGTTCATGGAAGACAGTGAACATCATCGAGATGAGTCATTTAATTCAAAAAATGTACATAATGATTAATGAGACAATGTTTCTTTGATATAAAGATTTATCTATTCACAAAAATAAATGAAAAAATGTAAATTATTAATGCAATATTGTAAAAGAGATTACCTAGTCATGAGAGGTTTGAAACCAAGAGTTCCGTGGAGGGCAAGGTAGGAAATATTGATGTCGATATCGTATCGGTCCTCCTAGTCGAAAATGACGTAAAATCGATTTTGTTCACAAATTAAGATAATCATATTTATTAAAACAATAAATAACATAAAAATATACATTTATATGTAAGAATGATGTGTATTTAGCACACTAATACACATTGTATCGGACAAGTCGCTGGTTGCTAATGCTGATAGCTGAGCTGACTGTTGACTGTTGAGATGTATTATGACCCTACGATTCTAACCTGATCATCATTATACTTGTTTTCATCTCTATTGCCAAAGAGGACGAAGTCCACCACTTGAAGAACTGTCGTATGCGCCCCCAACCCGAAACAAAATATATAACTCATGATGTGTTTTAATACTAGGAGTAGCAAAATAAGTAGTGAAGTCAAGCTTACAAGGGAAATATCATTGATATATATAGATATCAGTGAGATATCGACGATATCGATCGATATCCGAGAAATTTTGTACAAAAATTTCTCGATATCAGTCGATATGGCTCGATATGGCGATATATCGTCGATCACCGATATATCGGCTGATATCCTGGAAAAGGATATTTTATATGAATATCGATACCGACACCTCGTCGATACCGATATATCGGTGATACATCACGATATTACCGACTATGCTACTGAGCAGGGGCTTGTTCGTCTCCACCAAGCTTCAGACCCAGAGACCCTCAGGTGATCGTCTTCCAGTCAACCAGAGAGAACCCACCTATCCTCACGAAAGCTGACCAGAAGAACCTCCACATAATACCCTCCAGTCTTTTCCTCACTCCTACCGAAGCAGCCTGGACGAGAGGAAAAAGATTAGGATCGCTGATAGCATCGATTTGAGTAGAACAAGTCTTCCACCCCTAGATAAACGAACGAATTTCCATTATGCTAAAATCTCCGTTCCATCATCTCAATAACCGACCTTCAATCCACCAATATCATCTTTCCTACCACAGATGGAATGCCAATATATCTTATAGGAAGATGGCCCCGCAGAGAGTGTAACCAACCCGTACAACTCACAATCTCCTCTTCTGTCAACCCAAAAGGTACAAATTCTGTATTCTCCCTGTTAATCCTCAAACTCAAAACTGTCCCGAAGAGATCAAGTATCGTTGATAAGCCTCGATAGCTAGATGGACCCCCGCTCTACAAAAAGGATCGTATTATTTGTGTATCGAAGAATAGAAAGAGAGATCTCCTCATCCGAGAACCCTCTGAAGAAGCCTCCTGAGACCACATGGTCAACCATGACCGAAATCGCGTTGGTAACAAGTGCAAAGAGCAAGGGCGCAAGAGGGCAACCCTGACGAACACCTCGATGCATCTAGAATAATCTACCCCTTGGGTGACCATTCTCTAACTCAGCGCATGGCGCGATTATGTTACACCTCTTCATCCAAGCAATCCACCTATCTGGAAATCCATGTATGTGTAGTGAAGCCCAAATAAAGCTCCAGTCAGCGTAGTCATATGCCTTGGAGAAGTCCACCTTCCGCAGTACTCCATTTGTTTTGCACCTACGCCAATCTGTCATAATCTCGATGCAAGCATCATGCTATTTATCTACTTCTTGCCTAGGAGGAAGACACTCTGAGCCGATGAAACAATCTTGTTCAGTACCCCCCTCAAACGGTTTGCCAGAGTCTTACCTAAAATCAAGTAGATTGTGTTTGACAGGGCAAAGGGGTGGTACTCCTCCACTCTGGTTGCAACATATTTCGCGAGGAGCAAGAAAAGGAAGGAGCGGTTAAGCCTATCGAAGCCCAGATTCCCCTCCATAAACTCCATCATTATCGTCATTATCTCCTCTTCAATAAGATCCCAGAATTCTCTATAAAAAAAGACTGGAAACCTGTCCGGACCTGGACATCCATCCGAGTTGAGTGCGAAAAGGTTGCGCGAATCTCCAACACCCCAAACGGTCTTGCCATCTCCTCGAACAATAAAGTTTTCAATGTTGCACAAGTTCATTAATGATCTGATGCAGCCAAAGCCAAAGATAAGAAATATTGTCACTTTTTTTCTATTTCTTTTTCTTGTATTATTTAATCAATGTGAATAGACATGTTTTTTTATATAAAGATGCTCCTTTCCGTCCAAGGAATATGCTTCTTGATTGTGATTATCTCTGAATGAAGACACCCATTCATATTTAGGGTCTGTTTATTTGAGGGATATGAAGTCTTTAAATTGAGATGGTAGGTTACTCTCTCAAATGAAAAAACTAACCACCGGCATCTCTTACATTCACCAAAACACCCACTTACTGGTCGAATTAGTCACCGGAGGGCCACCGCCGTCGTCGTTGAAGGTGCTCAAAACAAAGATTCGTGACCGCCATCGCATCAGGGAGCTTGAGATCACTGTTGTGCGCACGTTCGCGCTGCAATCGAGTGACGGGAATACCGTTTCCGTGCAAGAACACTGTTGTAAAAGTCGGTCCGACTAGTCGAGTCAGGGGTGGGGGTGGGGGGATAGTAGACTCAACTAGGTCTAGTCGGCCATTAGTCGGTCAACCTGACTAATCGGGCTGACTAGCCGGTCGATTTTTACATAGAGTTTTTTTTTAAAAAAAATCCTTTTTAAAGTAAACTTATTCTAATATGCTTAATGTTATTTTTAAAGTCAATTACTTCTTTTGTTTCATTATTATAGTATAAAAAATACACAAATCTATGCAAATATATAAGAGTATATGTATAAAAATGATTTATATAAACAACAACAAAGCCTTTTCCCACAATTAAGTAGGGTCGGCTATATGAATTATTTGCCTCCATTCAGATCTATCTTGGGTCAATTCCGGGCTTATATCCAAAAAAACTAAGATCTCTTCGTATAATCTCTTTCCAACACTTCTTTGGCCGTCCTCGTCCTCTCTTAGCCGGCTCAACATTCTAACACTCGCATATCCTAACTGGTGCATATGTTGATCTTCTTTGCAAATAACCAAACCATCTTAAGTGATTTTCTCGCATCTTATCCTCGATCGGAGCTACACCAACTTTCTTTCTGATTGCATCATTCCGAATCCGATCTTTGCGTGTGTGTCCACACATCCACCTTAGCATTTTCATTTCTGCTACAATCATTCTCTGCACATGTCTATGGTTCACAGACCAACATTCAGATCCATAGAGCATAGTAGGTCTCACAGCTGCTTTGTAAAACCTTCCTTTAATTTTTAAAGGAATTTTCTTATCACAGAGAATAACATAAGCTCCTCTCCACTTTAACCAGCCTGCATTTATTCTATTAGTAACATCTCCATCAATTTCCCTATCCTGTTGCAAAATAGATCCCAGATATCTAAAAGAATCTTTCTTCTGAATGTTATTGTCACCAATCTTCACCTCAATTCATTCACCATTGCTTCCATCAAAGGTGCACTCCATATATTCCGTCTTAGCCCTACTTATATGAAATCCTTTAGTCTCCGATGCATGTCTCCAGACCTCAAGCTTCTCATTTACTCCATCTAGTCTCGTCAATCAACACAATATCATCAGCAAATAACATACACCAAGGTAACTCATCCTGAATGTGACTTGTCAACTCGTCCATAATCAAAGTAAAAAGAAATGAACTCAAAGCTGAACCTTGATGTAAACCAATGTTGATGTCAAAATAGTCAGTCTTCCCAGACGGGGTCTTTACACAAGATAAAGCCCTATCATACATGTCCTTTATGAGGTTAATGTATAGAACAGGTACTTGTCTCTTCTCCAAAACTCTCCACAATATCTCTCGCGGAACAGAATCATAAGTCTTCTCCAAATCAATAAAGATCATATGGAGGTTCTTCCTTTTAGCTCTATAAATCTCCATTGTTCTCCTCAGCAAATGGATTGCTTCAATAGTTGAGCGACCTGGCATGAATCCAAATTGATTTTCTTTGACTTTGGAAACTTTCCTCAGCCTTCTTTCGATCACACGTTCCCAAATTTTCATAGTGTGACTCATCAGCTTGATACTTCTGTAATTTGAACAATTTTGAATATATCCTTTATTCTTATAAAGAGGCACCACGATACTCCTCCAATCTTCGGGCATTTTCTTGCTTCGCCAAATAACATTGAATAGATTCGTAAGACAAGTCAAGCCGCGCTCACCTAAAACTCTCCATACTTCTACAAGGATGTCATCCAATCCTACACCTTTCCCAGGTTTCATAACCTTCAAAGCCTCCTCAACTTCCTTTCTTTGTATTCGTCTATAGCTTGCACGATTCAAGTAACTTTCACTAGTAGCTAGATCACCCAAAGTAATCTCTCTATTTCCTTCTCCAATGAAAAGTTTATGGAAGTACTGCTCCCATCTAGTCTCTATGTTCTGAGTAACAAGCATGTGACCTTCCTCGTCCTTAATGCATCTCACTTGAGAAAGGTCTTCAGTCTTTCTTTTTCTTGCTTTGGCCAACCTGAATATATCCTTCTGGCCCTCCTTAGAGTCGATATTTTTATACAAAACTTCATAAGCTTTTGATTTAGCTTCGCTTACAGCCTTCTTTTCTTCCTTCTTCGCTATTTTGTAGTTTGTGACAGTTTCTGTTGTTCTATCCTTAGACATAGCTTTAAAGCAAACTCTTTTAGTTTTTAGTTTCTCTTGCACTCCACTCCACCACCAAGCCTCCTTTTGACCTGGAGCTCCTCCCTTCGACTCGCCTAGTATCCCTTTGGTTACCTTTCGGATACAAGATGATACTGCCTCCCACATCTCGTTTGCACTTCCACTACAATCCCAAGATAGGTCTTCTAAAACCTTCTCCTTGAAGCACGATTGCTTCAGTGGAAGATTCCACCATCTCGTTCTAGTGATCTTAAGAACCCTCCTTTTCTTTACCAAGCCTTTTATTTGCACATCCAAGACTAAAAAGCGACGTTGAGTTGTCAAACTTTCTCCTGGGATTACTTTGCAGTTTTTACAACACAACCGATCTCTTCTCCTCGACACAAAGTATTCTATCTATGTTCTAATTGGCCCACTATTAAATGCTCCTCCCTCTTCTTGAAGAGAGTGTTTGCTATGAAAAGATCTTATGCCGTTATAAAATCCAGAATGATTTTTTCCTCTTCATTTCTATCCCCAAAACCATGTCCTCCATGAACACTAGCATACCCTGAAGCATTTTTTTCCCACATGTCCATTAAGATCTCCACTATGCAAATCATCTCTCTTTGTGGAATTCCTTGTAAAATCTTATCCAGATCCTCCCAAAAAGCTTGTTTAGTCCTTTCATCTAAACCAATTTATGGTGCATAAACTGAGATGATATTCAGAATTTCTTCTTCAAGCACCAATTTTAGCAAAATAATCCGATCCTCGAATTTTTGCACCTCAACCACACAATCCTTCAAATTCTTATGAATAACCACCCCAACACTAGGGATGCTAATCGAACTGAACATGTTTGTATTTGATTAGAGTTCATTCAATAATAGTTCGAAAAATGTTCATTCGTTTCTAAACGAACTGAACATGAACTTCAAATTTTAGTTCGATAGCTCAACGAACCGAACATGAACATAACATATGTTTGTTCAATAGAAGTTCGAGTTCGATATATGTATATGCGTGTGTATTTGTACGTATAACTTAGTATTTATACACTTAATAAATTTTGAGGTTAAAAAAATTGTGGTATTTATTAGGTTTTGTACCACTCTAATTTGGACAATTTCTTATTTTTACCGCTTATCGAACCTTGTTATCGAACTCCAGTTTCGAACTTGGTCATATAAACAAGTTTTACTTAAGTTAAATTGTTAACGAACCGTTATCGAACCGAACTCAAACGTTCGTTTTCTAAACGAACTCGAACTCGAACATATCCTATCGAACATTTATCGAATCGAACTCGAACTCTAACTTTCGAACTTCCTTATCGAACCGAACTCGAACATAGGTCTGTTCGTTACAGTTCGGTTCGATTAACAGCCCTACCCAACACCATTTCTACCCTTATCTTTACCTGAATACCAAAGTTTAAAGCATGTCTTCTCGATCTCCCTTGCTTTCTCTCCAACCCATTTAGTCTCTTGAAGACATAGTATATGAATCTTCCTTCTTTCCATCGTATCCACTATCTCTATCAATTTTCCAGTTAAAGTGCCAACATATCCGCAACTTCTTTTGCAATCTCTTTTGGACTAACTTCTTTACTCGCATGCGTCCATTATGCGAGAATCCTTGTAAATTTTGGACTGCATCCGGGCGGTGATGCAGCGGAAGTAGCTTAATTACCCGCATGCGTTCCTCATGCAAGAACCCTTGCAAATTTTGAACTACATCCAGGCTGCGATGTAGCGGCCCTTGCCAATTTTTCATTGCATTCGGGCGATGCAACGCGTCGCAAGTAGGGAATGCCCCAACGAAATCTGTATGTTTACTTAAATCCATGTTGAAAAGATCCGACTGTCATGAGGCAACTTCCTAAATAGTATTTAAAAAATAATAATATTTAGGAAGTTGCCTGCGACTATTTTACGCTGGTTGTCGGCTACCTAATGCAACCCTCCTCATTTACCCGGGCTTGAGACCGGCCATGGCTGAGTTTATAAAAAAAAGCGACTAATGAACGACTAAATCCGATTAGTTGGCCAACTTTTACATGGAGTTTTTAAATTTTTTTTGCTTTTTTAAATTAAACTTATTCTAATATGCTTAATGTTATTGTCAAAGTCAATTACTTCTTTTGTTTCATTATGATAGTATAGAAAATGTACAAATCTATGCAAATATATAAGAACATATGTATACAAAATAGTTTATATATTTAAAATAATTAAAAAAAATCAAAACCGACTAATGACCGAATAAATCTGATTAGTAGTCGACTGTCAATTAATCCTTAGTCAGTGACCCCGTCGGTCGAGTACCAACTACCGATTTCTACAACCTTGTGCGAGAGGAGATCCCGCGGGAACATCCTCGAAGGTAACGATTTTTAACCCTCCTTGTTGTTGGTTTCACACAATTTCCGACCCTATGTCTCGAAGATTCTTAGAATCTCGGATATCTTTATATATGGATATTAAATTGTAACGATGTTCTTTTCCTTCTTGTTATTGGTGTTCATACGTTTCTTGGTTATATTGGCATGGAGAACCATAGAGCTATAGGACTTGTGGTGAGATGATTTTTTATGTGATTGTCAATGTCATATCGAACATCTATTGGTGCATAGCATACATTAATTAAAGCTGGTGGATTATTAAACCTCCATTAAGTTGCTATTGGATTTTCAATAAGTACGGATTCCGTTTGAGTTGTTGTGCTAATAAAATAAATTCTTTTCATAGCTAAAATCGAGGGTGATATGTATTCATCGTAGGAGTGAGGAGATGATGAATCATTCTACATGTTCTTTAATCTACGATAAACATGGAATGATATTTTTTATCTTAGCGATTAATGTCATAATATTATTTTCTATAATAATTCTCGTATAATATAATAGAGTAAATGGCGTTTGATATTCATTTGTACGTTTAGGTGCAATTACTCAAATGTGTGTAATCTAATTAATGTCATTATGGTGTAATGAGTATCTCTTGCCCTCTACTATTTACGTAATAAGCTTGCATCATGAATTTAACATTCTATTATTTTAGAAAAAAATCTCAATTTTTTCATGTAGGTTAATTACTGGATATATTAGAATATGTGTGTTACCCATTATGAAGTATGGATAATCTATCAACGTTTGTTTTTGGCACAGACGTACGTGCATTAGAATAATTTGCCATCGCATGCCATTTCTTCATATATAAAAATATAAGGGTTTGGTTAATAGAGATGTTAATGTTGTTGATGTAGATCTATAACAGTCTAATAATACTTAGAGTAAGAAAGGTATCATTTCATTAATAACTCAATGATATTGGAATTGTAGAGAAAAAAGCATGTTTTTCATTTCATGTAACCATACTGACAACATTGATTATTAGAGGGTCTCATTTAGAATCCAATTACGTAAATCCCAAAGGAATTCATTTACTCAAAATATGTCCTTAGTTATGCAGGTAGTTTTTGTTGCAGAGAAACTGTTGTTATAATTTATAATATATATGTCTTGGATCAATGAAGCTTCCAAATCACGCTTGCAGAAAAATATATTGCGGAATGATTAAGTTGGATAACTCTACTACGGTTGCACAAAACCTAGCAGATAATATTGATAGAAGAGGACTATTGTGGAAAGATTACAGTTGGGCCCCGATTAATATAATACAATCATCAGCTAAAAGAATCCAAATTTCCAATAGACTACTATCTTTGATTTCTTCTTATGATTATTTTCCATGAGTGAGAATTTCTTGATGATTGGGTAGATGGAGTTAGGCGCCACAAGGGATTGGATATGCACCCATGGACTCCAAGTAGATGCCATGTAGGCCACGGTCCCAGCATACGAGTTGGGTGACGATACACCTAGCAGCCCGGTTGTATCCGAAGTCACTCGACGGAGTAGGCAGGTGGCGCAGTTGGCATTCTTGATTTCGCACTTATACATGGTATTAGGACTTGGAGTAGAATTAGGTGTGACCGCATCAAATTCTATTTCGAGTAATAGTATTGTGAAAGGTGTTCCGGGATATGGTTTGAAGTTGGAGAAATCAGCAATTATATTTTCATGTTCTAGTTGAACATAAGTCATTGAAAGTTTACTCAAGATGACAAACAAGTTCCCGCATAATGGATGCCTACGAGTCGCATACTTGCGTTGCAAATCTCAAGATCAATGTAGCAATGCAAATGATTATTAAATAAATAAATAAATAAAATCAACGAAATATCTAATCAATGCAAATTAGAATTGTTGGAAAAAATGAATGAGATGATCTATTCCATAAGCCCTAGGCTCTCTTATATAGGAGAGTAGCCTATGGGTAAATTACATAAAGAAGACAACTGAAAAATAAAATAAAGAAAAGGTACAGGTATTCTATATGCGTCAACACTCCTCCTCAAGATGGAGCATAGATATCAATCATGCTCAGCTTGGACGCACACTTCTGGAATGGGCCTCGAAGTAATGCCTTGGTGAAAATATCAGCAGTCTGATTCTCTGATGTGACGTGAGATGTAGCAATGAACCCCTTCTGAACCATGTCACGTATGTAGTGACAGTCAACCTCAATGTGCTTGGTCCTCTCATGAAAGGCTGGGTTGTTTGCAATGAACAAGGCGGCCTGATTGTCACATTCCAACATCATAGGAAGAGGTATATCAAGACATAGATCTGCAAGTAAAGATTTCACCCACATCATTTCTGTGCTAGCCTGGGCCATAGCCCTGTATTCGGATTCAGCACTGGATCTAGCTACCACTGTCTGTTTCTTGCTTCTCCACGAAACTAGAGCATCTCCAACATAGACTGCAAATCCTGATGTGGACTTCCTGTCCTTGGGGCATCCTGCATAATCTGCATCAGCACATGCCGTGATAGAGATCTCCTTTCCTTTCTTAAATAGCAAGCCTGCACCTGGAGATGATTTTAAATATCTCAGAATCATGTGTATTGCATCCATAAGGGCCTGACGTGGTTGCTCCATGAACTGGCTCACACGACTCACTGCAAATGATATATCAGGTCTAGTGATCGTGACATACAGTAGTTTGTCTACCAGTTCTCTGTACCTTCTCTTGTCCACATCTTCTGTATCATCATCATAGAGCTTCATGCTAGGATCCATTGGTGTCGTAGCAGGTCGACACCCTAGCATACCTGTCTCACTCAATAGATCTGTAACATATTTCCTCTGCGACATTACTAATCCATATGGATTTCTAGCAAACTCCAGCCCCAGAAAATATCTAAGAACTCCCAAGTCCTTGGTGACAAACTCGGTCCCCAGCCTTTCCTTTGCCTGCTTAATGCCCTGCTCATCATCACCTGTAATCAAGATATCATCAACATAAACCATGATTACAATGATACCTCTAGTTGTCTTCTGTACAAACAAGGAATGATCAGCATTGGAGCGTTTATATCCTTGTTTCTCAAAAAGATCTGAAAGCTTCTGAAACCACGCTCTGGGGCTCTGCTTAAGGCCATAGATGGCCTTATGTAATCTGCATACCTTGGAACACTCCCCCTCAACAGCAAAACCAGGTGGTTGTTGCATATAGACTTCCTCCTGCAAGTCGCCATACAGAAATGCATTCTTCACGTCCAGTTGGTAAAGCGGCCAGTCTCTAGCAACTGCAACTGATAACAGGATCCGCAGAGTGGAATGATGCGCCACAGGGGAGAATGTGTCAAGGTAATCTACCCCGTATGTCTGTGTGAAGCCACGTGCAACAAGGCGTGTCTTGTACCTGTCAATGGAACCATCTGCATCGTGCTTCACTGTAAACACCCATTTGCAACTCATCGGGCTGACATCTGGAGGTATAGGAACCAAGCTCCAGGTTCCTCTGGATTGAAGTGCCGCCATTTCTTCTTCCATTGCTAGCCGTCATCTAGCATCCTGCAAAGCATCATGATGATTCCGTGGAATGTCTGTAGCTGAAAGTGCCAATGCAAACGTCCTGAAGTCTCCAGATAGCCTCTCAAAAGACACGGCTGCTGATAATGGATATTTGGCACAGCTTCTCTTTGGCTTCCGTAGAGCAATCGGAACATCCAAATCATCTGTATCAGGTTCCTGCAATACATCCTGCTGAGAAATGTCGTCAGATCCATCCAAATTAATATTTTCATTACATACCATAGGAGAGCTAGTTGACGGGTCAGGACCATGAGCTGGAGGAGGCCTACGGGTGTAATGGAATGGTAGTGGTGAGACGAGCGGTGGCGGTGGTGGTGGTGGTGGCGGTGGTGGTGGTGGCGATGGTGTCTGTATCTGAGGTGGTGGTGTCATGTAAATGGCATCAGGAGGTATAGATGGTAGTTGCTTGTCTCCTGATGCTGAAAAATACATAACAGATTCAAAAAATGTAACATCTGCACTGATCATATACCGCCGACGCACAGGATCAAAACACTTGTACCCCTTTTGAGTTCTGGAGTACCCAACGAAGACGCACTTGACAGCCCTAGGAGAGAGCTTGTCAGTACCAGGGGACAACTGATGGACGAATGTGACTGACCCAAACACACGAGGAGTAAGAGTGAACAAATCCTTGTCAGGATAAATGAGTGAAAAAGAAATCTGTTCATTCAAGACAGACGAGGGCATACGGTTGATTAGGTAACATGCAGTAAGAACTGCATCACCCCAGTAGGAGTAGGGAACATGACTCTGAATAAGAAGAGATCTTGTGACATCAAGAAGGTGACGGTGTTTCCTTTCAGCAATCCCATTCTGTTGAGATGTATGAGCACAAGATGTTTGGTGATTAATCCCTTTTGAGGAGTAGTAATTGGCCAGAATGTTGGTGCACAACTCTAAAGCATTATCACTTCTCACAAGCTTGACAGATGTGGAGAAAACATTTTGAATTTCATTAAGAAAGTGGATAATAATATTTCCTGCTTCAGATTTATTTTTCATCAGAAACACCCATGACACTCTAGAGAAATCATCCACAAATATAATATAGAACCTGTGTCCCTGATGATCGGGAACACGACTCGGACCCCAGACATCGACATGAAATAACTCAAACTTGGAGTTACTACTCCGACCTGGACTACTGGGAAAGGACGACCTGTGATGCTTTCCCAACTGACATGCCTCACACTGGATAGGTGTGTGAGAGAGACCATAGGGTAGAACACGACGCAACTTCTGAAGCGGTAAATGACCAAAACGCAGATGCCACAGTAGAGGAGATACTTGTCCAGCAGGAGAGGATGTGGTTCCGGCAAATGGGGTCTGATTCAGACGGTAAAGGCCTCCTTGCTCATAGCCACGACCAATCACGTTGCCCGTACGGATGTCCTGAAAAATCAAAGAAGATGGATCAAAAATTGCCCGACAATGGAGGTCCTTCGTAATCTGACTAATTGACAACAAATTCATTGAAAAATCAGGTGCATGTAGCACATTCTTGAGCTGCATAGAAGATGTCAGTCTAATCTCCCCCTGACCAGTGATGGGGGAATGTGTGCCATTGGCAATCACTACTGTCCGTCCTGGAGGGATCTAGGTGTATCCTGTAAGTAGGCTCTGGTCGCCACATAGGTGATGTGTCGCGCCTGAGTCCATGATCCATGGCAATGTATCAGTTCTACTACTATGGAGTGCAAGTATACTACCTGAAGCACTAGTAGATGCAGAGGCAGAGGCAGCGGCATCAGAATGATTCTCTGTAGTCGGTGCTGGACCAGATGGTGGGATAATGCCCCTCAGACGGGCAACTAAATCATCAAACCGTTGATCCAAGGTAGCAGCAGATGGGGGCTCTATCTGCTCAGCAGCTCGTGCGGATGCAGGAAATCCGTGCTTGGAATAACATGTATCTTCGTTGTGTCCAACACGGTGGCAATAGGTGCATGTTGGCCTAGTGCGGCCACCTCTCCCACGGGGTCCACGTCCACGGCCCTGGTGATGATAGCCACGACCTCTGGTTGCTGCCATGGCTGAAGAATTCTAGCTTGCAGCAGTTGAGGGAACTGTAATCCGACTCAGTCTATGGAAGGCTTCCTCCATCGGCGGAATTGTAGAATCAGCCAAAATCTGTGATCGTGCTGCCTCGTATTCAGGATCAAGTGCAGCTAGGAACACGCCCACCATAGTAGCATTCCTGTATGTCTTCTGCTGCTCTGGCGTAGCTGTCAAGGGCATGAAGCTATATAGCTTCTCAAACATCCCTCTCAGTGATGTATAGAGAGAATGTAGAGGGCGACCATTCTGCTTGATGGTGAAGATATCATGCTGGAGTTGCAGAATCTTTGTCTCGTTCTTCGCCTGGGAATATGTGGCCGCCAGAATGTCCCACATATCCTTCGTTGTGGGTTGATGGAGGATATCATTGGCAATCTCAATTGCCAACGTGCCAGATAGCCAGACTTTGGCGTATGCGTCATCAGCCTCCCAGGAGGCATAGGTTCCAGTCTTCTCAGCAGGCTCTGGTTCGGTAAGAATATGCTTCTTACCCGTAGACTTCATCATGCTCATGAACTGCATTGCCCACAGTTCATAGTTGGTACCGTCCATCTTGACAATAGGCGCTGGACCACGGAATGCGCCAATAGATGGGATATCTGCCTTGCTCTCTGACATATTGAAAAATGAAGACTGGAACGATTGACAAACAATATGTTTTGTCTACAGTACCATAGATGGGGGTAGTTGCATGTGTAGACTTCAAGCAACTATCCCCATGAAGATGTTTGTGCTAAGACCTACACGCACGCAGGAGTTACACACAGGCCGCACAGGAGATGCGCGCACTGGTGTTACCGTGCGCGCAGAGGGAGTGCGCAGGGAGGCACAGGTGACGCACTGGAGCGCACGGCTGATGCGCTAGGTTTGCTGCACAGGAGATGCACAGCGCACAGGAGATGGTGCGCAAGGGATGCACAACGCGTAGTGGATGCTCAGCGCGCAGGTGCTGCACAGCGCGCAGTGGATGCGCAGGGAATGCGCACCAGCGCAGGGGTTGCGCACCAGCGCAGGGGATGCGCAGGGTATGCGCACCAACGCAGGGGATGCACGGCAGAGGCGCGCAGTATGCGTGTGCACAGGCGCAGGCGCAGGCACACGGTGGCGCAACTGAC
The DNA here is from genome assembly GCA_037367405.1 of Ottelia alismoides. NCBI lineage: Eukaryota > Viridiplantae > Streptophyta > Magnoliopsida > Alismatales > Hydrocharitaceae > Ottelia > Ottelia alismoides. The sequence continues at coordinate 224,494 of JAZKJV010000382.1, read as the reverse complement.
CGGAGAGGCGGCGCCGATCTCGCGAGAGGAAGAAGAAGAAGAAGGGGGGGGCGGCGGGTGTGGGATTAGGGTTAGGGTTTCGAGAACTCCGGTCTAGGACCGTCGCTCTGATACCATGTTGGAAAAAATGAATGAGATGATCTATTCCATAAGCCCTAGGCTCTCTTATATAGGAGAGTAGCCTATGGGTAAATTACATAAAGAAGACAACTGAAAAATAAAATAAAGAAAAGGTACAGGTATTCTATATGCGTCAACAAGAATAACTTGGTGTATTTCAGTTTCTATAATATATGCATGTCACCAGATAGAGTACACATGCCTTTCTTACCCCTACATTAGTTATCATAGTGTTTATCTCGTTCTTGGGCAATTTCTCATAGCATTACCCTTGTGTGAACCCAATAGGTGTAGTTGAGTAGTAGCCGCAGCAGTAGCGGTTTTTGAGGATATCGGACTTCCGATGTCATACTTGCACAAGATACGGTGCATTTTACTTTTAATAATTTTATTTACTTCTGCCTTACTTTCTTCTATATGAAAGACAATGTAATGAGATATTTGGAGAGCTTCTGTTATACATTTTATGGCTTTATGTTGTAACTCATTTTATGGACATGTTGGATATTATTAAGGACATGGACTTGATGATTATATAAATAAGAATGATTGCAGTCTGCTTTTCATTCATATTTTCTCCTGCTAATATATATTTCAAATGTTAATCTAATAGAGTAGGTTTGTTGAGTATCATATATCATGGACGTATTTGGACCATAGATCTGATGCTCCTTATATGTCAGCTTCAATAGCCGGAGGGACAGGGCGTCACAGTATTCGTGCATGCAAGTTATTTCTATATGTTATGGTGGAGCACTTGTAATTGTTATTGATAATTAGAATTCTTCAGTGCAAGGTTTTAAAAATCGAACCTAACGTCAAATCGGATAGGTATCGATTTTTGCTTTTATGGTCAGACTAATGGGACCGACCGATCGAACCGATGATGATGTCAACAATTCATACAGATCAGAAAAAAAACAAACCGTCGTATTGTTGGTTTAGTTCGCGTGATTTAACCGGGTCAAACCAAGTTAGCTCGGTAGTATCATACAATCATTTCTTTATAGGATTTGTATACTCGTACTTCCAAGTTTTTCCAATAACACGAATACTCCTATTTTTTAGAATTACATGTGTGCCCCTATATTTTTACAAAATACGTATTCGTGGCCTTCTAATAGTATACATGTACTCCTATATTATACCAACATAAGGATATTGTGAATTTTTAAGAATATATGAGCATAAGAGAAATTGCTAAAAAGTTAGGGGTATAAATGTTATTAGAAAATTCAATAGGCCATAATACACATATTTTGTAAAATTCATGTAAATACATATATGCGATGTATAAAATTTACAATTTTAAAACTATTTATACTCCAACTAATGACAAGTGTTGTTAATTTACTACTTCTCGTAGCATGTAGGGGTGTAAATGAGCCGAACTTGAACGAACCAACCCAGGCTCGGTTCGGCTCGTTTAGCATAGTTTCGGGCTCGGGCTCTGTTCGGCTCGATAAAATGAAAAATGTAATCAGGTTCGGTTCGGCTCGGGTAAGGTTCGTAAAGGTTCGGTTCGGCTCGTTAAAGGTTCGTTTAAGAATAAATGTTGTGCAGACGTTTCTATCCAAAGGGAAAAACCGCAACTGCATGGGAGGGTTTTGTGGGGTTCCAGACATAGGGAATAAGGACCTAGGGAGTGGATGATTGGATGGGTTTGGAAAAATAAGTGAATGCCCTTATGTTAATATAGAATGTATTTTTTCCTTATATATACAATATGTATGTATATATACTTTTATGTATGTATGTGTATATAATCGAACTTTTAACGAATCGAACCTGAGCGAACCTATGTTTTTGAGGTTCGGTTTGTTTATTTAATCGAGCCCAAACTTGTATTCAGTTTTGGTTCATTTATTTTCGAATCGAATCTAAATCGAACTTTTAGCGAGCCGAATCTAAGCGAATGTCGAACCTGAGAATTTTCTGACAGCCTTAGTAGCATGACTATGACAACGTCTTCTTCCTTTGTTGTTGTTAGAAGTAGACAACCTCATGCACAATGTCAGAAGAGAGAGACAATACTCGTATAACAGGGACAGAGATGTGATAATGGGTCATCAGGACATGTGGAAGGAGAAGAGATAAAGGAGTACTATAATATGGGTTAGAGTGAAATTAGATTATGAATAGTTTTTAAAGTTTGCATTTTATTAAATTATTAGAAATTATTTTTTGTCAAAAAATAGATGGTTGAATTGAAGATTTGGTTCAATTGGTTCAACCGAGTTTAAGCGGTCCAACTAGGTTTTGACTAGGTGGCTGGAATGTTTTTCTTCCGGTTCTTAGTCTAACCAGTTGAACTGGTTGGTTCAGTTCAATTTTTAAAACCTTTCTTGAGTGAACACCTATCAAGAGGGTTGTGCACTTCCTTTTAAAAAATAGAAGATCTTAATAATTTTCATCAATTATCCTACTATAAAACCACTATAAAGGCATGTTTAGTTCTGAAATATGAACAAGTGCATTGTAGATACTATTCAGAATGATAATCTAGTGGAAAATTATTCTGATAAAAATGGGAGCCTCTTTTGGAAAGAAATTGGATAAAAAAGAGTAAATGGCAGCCTATACACACGCTCAAAAGTGTTTGTATTCTCGAATTTTTCCTGGTGTACTTAGTATTAGAGTATGCCTCACATGTACAGACGGGTAATTGGATCCCTCCAGGTGCAATTACCACATCCGTAGGTTTAGTCCCACATCTATTGTGACTGGGATTTGGTCTTAATGGTGGGGCTATATAAGAAGCCATGCACAACCTGCAACAGATGAGATACAGAGCAATATAAAATATCCAGCCTTTAAGAGGCCTTCTACCGTGGTTTAATCTCGCTCCGTATGGAGCATAGTTTCACGTAAAATCTCGGTGTTCTTTATGTTCTTATTTTTTTATCATTGATATGCTTCCGCATTATCGTTTTCTACATGATATCAGAGCTCGATTCTCAAGGTTTATTTTATTTTCGAGATTTTGTTATTGAAGATTTGGGTTTGAAGATTATTAATTTTTACGTTCATATTCATGCTTGGTTCAAAATTTTTGAAGATCATCACAAGTTCCGAAAATCGAGGGTTTTTAAACCCTAATTTTGCACAATTGATTATCACATTGATTCTGAGGATCATGTCGCCAAGTTCGAGAAAAGTCTAAGGTTCCCAAGAACCTTAGTTCTGGCACAGATCAGGCCACCATCATCTCCCTGATCGAGGGTTCACCATGGAAACGACATTGGGGTTCCATCTGGGAACCATATTTGATGATGAAGAAAAGAGCAACAAGGCTAAACACAATCTCCTCTCCATGTGATAAACCCACAGTACTGAAGTTCTTGAAGCAACAGAAGCAAGGCTCCAGGCCAAGCATTGTGGTTCCCGACCTTACTCCATATGCCAAAGAAGAAGATCAGAAAAGAAGATCGGAGAAGATCCCCGATCAATCCCCAGCCAGGTTCATCGTCAACCTCTTCTTTCGCGCACCTCCCTCGTACGAGGACCTCCAGCACTCCCCCACCGTGAAGCCATCGCCTCTCCAAGATCTAGGCAGTGGCACCGCAGCAACAACGACAACCCTACATCGAAGTCAAGCTGCCCATAACCAGGACTTGTGCATCCAAGTAGTCCAGCCTCAGTTAGGATGTCCAAGCAATACTTCCTAAAATCCTTTGTAAAAGAGGAAGTTCTTCTATAGTACGTATCACTTCTATGCCAAGGAAGTAGTGAAGTTGGCCAAGGTCCTTTGTGACGAGGACCTTCTGAAGGAATGCCTTAGTCTCTAGTATGTCATCATCATCATTATCACCTGTGATAAGAATATCATCAACATAAACTGCAAGTATAACAGTACCAACAGGTCATCTTCTGACAAAACAGAGTAGTCAGTTGTTCTTTAGAAGCCAAGAGTGTTGATCTCTGTAGTGAGTCTATCAAACTATGCCCAAGGACTCTGCTTTAGCACGTAGATGGCCTTGCGAAGTCGACACATGCACTCTCCCTCGACTTCATAACCAGGAGATTGCATCATGTAAACATGCTCCTCAAGATCGCCATAAAGGAATGCATTCTTCACATGAAGATGTAATACAGGCTATCCTTTATTGGCAACCACTGGAGAATAGTGTGAATCGAGCCCATCCTTGCTACTAGGGAGAAGGTCTCAAACTAGTTAATTCCATAAGTCTCTGTAAAATCTTTGACAACCAATCATGCTTTTAATCTGTCAATAGACCCATTAGGGGACCATTTGGTCATGAAGATCCATCTGCAATCCATAGATTGAACTCCTATGGGACACGGTACAAGGTCAAACATTTCCCTAAATGCGAGAGCATCCATTTCCCCATTCATTGCCAATTGTCAGCCATAATCTTACAAGGCATTGAATGATCTATAGGAACAGCAATAGTCATGAAAGCATATGCATATCTCCTATCAAAGCATGATAAGCTAGCAGTAGAAGTGAAATGAGACATAGGGTGGAAGGTACAATGCCCTTAGTTCTACATAGAGCTATTGGAGAATCCTAAGAAGCATCCAGGGCAACAGTGGTGGATGCAATTGAAGATGGCATGTCATCTCATAAAAAAAGGAACAGGCAAGGGCATAGGAGCAACACAGATGAATGCTTGCGCTTATAGACAATAGGTGGCGGAGGAAGATCTAAGGGAATATCCACGACAAACTGTGTAAAGAAACTAGTCTGTTCAAATAAGGTGACATCCGTAGAAATGTAGTACCGATGCCCAGCATGGTCATAGCACTTGTAACCCTTCTGGGTGCGAGAATAACTATGAAATACACATTTTATTGTCCTAGGTGATAATTTATCAGCAGTATGAAAATTATGGACAAAAGCTATACAACTAATGATTCTCAGAGGTAGCATGAATGCTTGCGCTTATAGACAATAGGTGGCGGAGGAAGATCTAAGGGAATATCCACGACAAACTGTGTAAAGAAACTAGTCTGTTCAAATAAGGTGACATCCGTAGAAATGTAGTACCGATGCCCAGCATGGTCATAGCACTTGTAACCCTTCTGGGTGCGAGAATAACTATGAAATACACATTTTATCGTCCTAGGTGATAATTTATCAGCAGTATGAAAATTATGGACAAAAGCTATACAACTAATGATTCTCAGAGGTAGCATGAATGGCGACTCATTAGGACAAGGTAACACGAAAGGAGTTGACCCTCTTAGAATAGACGATGGGACTCTGTTGATAAGATGGACAGCAGTAAGAACTGCATCTCTCTAGTAGGTCTTTGGAACCTTCATCTGAATGAGAAGGGACCGGACAATGTCAAGAAGATGTTTATGTTTTCATATCACCACCCTATTTTGTTGAGAGGTATATTGATATGATGTTTGGTGGACAATTCTCTGGGTAGTAAAGAAAATCATCAAGTCCCGTCGTGTAAATTCCAAATCATTATCAATAGGAAAAGTTTGAACACAAGAAGAGAATATAGTTTCGATATACTGAAAGAAATGCTTGATGATTTTATTGATCTATGAATGTTCCATGACCAAATAGACCTAAAAGATCGACTATAATAATCAACAAAAACAACAAGGGATATTTATACCCATAACCCTGAGTAATTCTGCAATTACAATCATGACACTGCATAAACGGGAATTACACAACAAACCCCAAATAGTCACCCCGTCTTACACCCATAACCCTCCGTTAGTTTTTCTGTTAACCCAGTTATATCATTGGGTTAATTTAACCATGATCTTCCAAATGATTTTAGAAAAATAAAAAAATAAAAATTAATGCCATCTGCGAGCAGAGGCAGTGGTGGCGGGCCGCAACAGGCCTTGCAGGGCGGGAGGGGCTTCCGGGCAAGAGGCGATGGTGGCGAGAGGGACGATGCTGCTGGGAGGGGTGGGGCATTTAGAGGAGGGGGTGTGGGTTTCCAGACAAGAGGCATGGTTCAGGGAGATGGACGACCGGGGGGGGGTGCAGACTCGACCGGGGGGGTTTGCAGGCAGGAGACGTAGACTCGGCCGAGGGGGAGGGGGTGGCGATCGGAGGGGAGGGAGGCGGTGGGAGGGTGGGGGGCAACGACGGGGGGGAGGGGGTGGCGCAGACTTGACCGGGGGGGGGAGGTTTCCAGGCAGGAGGCGCAGATTCGATCGGAGGGGTGTGGGTTTCCATGCAGGAGGCACAAACTCGACCGGGGGGGTTCCCAAAAGGAGGCGTAGAGGGGGGGGGGGGGGTTGCGACCGGAGGGGAGGGAGGTGCGGTGGGAGGGTGGGGGGTGACGGCGGGGGGGAGGGGGGTGGCGCAGACTCGATCGGGGGGAGTGGGGGTTTCCAGGCAGGAGGCGCAGACTCGACCGTGAGAGGGGGCTCGGCGAGGGAAGGGGGAGGTCCCTCCTAGGCTGGAGGAGGCGGACAGGGGACGGTCTGCTCTGGAGGGGTCGCGGGGTGCCAAGGCTGGAGGAGGAACGAGAGGAGTCGGCGGTGGGTCGGCAGGGAGGAGGGGGAGTTCGGGCGGCGGGGGGGAGGGGGGATGCATGGCCTGAAGAAGGAAGGTGGTGCTCGGTGTGGGGGAGAGGGGATGGATGGCATGTTTTGTAAATAAGAATGAACAATAGGGATAGTTTTGTCTTTTTAAATGGAAACCGTCAAATATAACGATATTTCAAACGAAACATAACATAGGGTTATGGCATGTAAGAGTTAAGCATTACTCAGGGTTTCTCATGTAATTCATGATTATACAGGTTTATGCTTGTAATTGCGGAATTACTCGGGTTATAGGTGTAGAAATCCCAAACAACAAAATATTTACGTCCACTCAGAGTACTGACCGGACAAGGTCCCCATATATCACAATGGAAAAGAGAAAAGGAAACTTAACAACAGGGTTCAGCATGTGCAGGAAAGGATGCTCGATGATGTTTCTCGAACTAGCACATCTCGCACTCAAAAAGCTTCAGCATAGAAAATTCAAGGAACATCATGGAGATAGCATTGGCAGAAGGATATCTAGAGCGAAGATATTAGAGTAAAGGATCATTGGAGATAGATGCAACACCAACAAAACTGAAATCAGAAAGAACGTCAACGTAGAGCTCATTCTTCTCGTGTCCCTCACTACTGTTTCATCCTAATGTCCTGAAAACAACAGAACTCATCAAAAATAACTCGACAGTTAAGCTCAGTACAAAGCTTCTGAACAAACAATAAACCAGGAGCAAATGCAGGGGCACAATGAACTCCAGTCAGTTGGAGCCTAGAGGAGAACTCCACAGTACCAACATCAATGATGAGAGAATGAGCCTCGTTAGCAACCCGAACTGTCTTCACAAAAGTAGATGGTTGAGAGAAGCTAAGTAAGCTACCTTCTCCCGCCAAATAAGCGGATGCCACTGAGTCAATATCCATGCAGAGCTATAAGCAAAAGCAGAGTTGGTTATTGTACTTGAAGTGGTAGCCAAACTAGCAGTGAGAGCAGGTGTAGTACTGTCACCAGTAGAAGTGTTGGAATTCTGTAGAAGCTGCCTCAAGTGGGAGTATTCTGAAGCGGTAAAAGGTGCTAGTAATCCACTAGAATGTTGATCGGGTGTCCCCTCTGCAGTATCATATGTTGTATCAAAAGAAGTTGTCTCATAGGCATTGTTGGCATTGGATAGTATGCCAAACTTCGCCTAGCAGCATTTAGATGGACGATTCCAACGACCACAATGGATGGATGCTGGATACCTAAAAGAAGTAAAATCACATCCATGTCCACGGTCAAAATCGCATTCTCGTCCTGAATCATGTCTACGACTACGACCAAAATCACGGCCTCAACCTCCCTGGAAGTACTGTCGCCCTCTGTTCCCTGACAATGCATAGTGAGCAAAAGTCTATGCAGATGATATAGTAGAACTCTCAACATGTGTCTTGAGTTCCTGCAAATGACCAAAGATGGTCTCAATCGATGGCATGGTTTTAGCCGTCAGAAACTGGTCCGTCACAGATTTGTATTATGGATGTAATCCAGAGAAGAATCTGTAGACCCAAGGTTCAGGAAAGCGGTATGCGTATGCGTTCGGACATGTCACTGAATAGCGCTTAAGCGGTATGCGGGGGCATATGCGGGGTATATGCGGTTCTACGCGGTTTCCTAATTTTTTATTTAAAAATAAATAAATATATACAAAAGTGACTACAACAGAACTAATTTTATGTATAAGTGTGGTCCAACAGAAGATCTAAGAAAAACAACTTTCATAGAGTTCAAAACAATCTCTATCAATCAAATATCAATACTTCAATAGAACGGTTAGCACACAAAATAATTGACAACAATCAACAAAATAAAAAAGTTAGCGCACAAAATGCCTCTATTGTTGAATATAATGTCATTTATCTATGTCGTTGTATTTATAATTGATCCTTCATCAAAAGTACCGAACTTTACATTTTACATTCATAATAACTATTAGTTGACTAAATTAGTTTCGCAAATTATTAGTATATTATTCTTTTTCTTCCTTACGTGTTTACTCCAATCTCGCAGTACAACTACTTTGACGATGGATATAAATAGTCATGGAATGCTTGGTTGGCATACATGCATAAGGAAAAAATGGCACAAATAACACAACCAAACATGGCACAAATTAAAAAAAAATAAAAAATAAATAAATAAATGTGTATGCGGCCACACAGACCGCATATGCGGCCGCATAGCCCGCATATGCGGCCCGCATAAGCGCACAGGGCGCATAATGCGGCGCTTCAGAAAAGCGGTGCGCTGAGGGCACCGCATACGCATATACGGCCGCACGGGCCGCTTTCGTGAACACTGTGTAGACCTACCATTTAGATCGCTCTCTCACCTAGTAATCATAACATGCTAGTTGAAAAATCAGAAGCTCCTCAAAAAGGCTAGTTAGGAGCCTATAGTACATGACAAGTCTCGAGTCTCCCTGAGTAGCTGACCAGATCCGCGTATAAATATCGGAGAGTCGAGATTTGGTTGTCTTCCAGGACTAAGTTCATTCTAGATTCTCCCACATCGCCTTTGCAGTGTATTTGTAGAGAAGATTCACTGCGATGTTTGGATCGATACTATTGGTCATCGAAGTGATAACCCGACAATTGTCTGTATACCATGTGTCATAGTCCTTATTCGTCTCCTTGAGCAGCTCCTTGGTGAGGATATGGTTCTTACGTTGACCGTTGACGAACACCTTGAATGAACGAAACTAGAGCACATAATTTTCGGTGACCTTCAATTTGATAGAGGTGACATGTACAATCATAGAAGAAGTCGAGTACATAGGCTTAGTCTCAAAGGACGTCATCGTGGTCGCGGAGATCAAGATAAAGTGACCTAAAAGAAGATTTGTTGCTTTTAATCAAGCCTAAATCATTGTTTCAGCTTTTCGAGATTATGTAGCATAGAATATTGACTGTAGTGCCTTAAATCAAACTTTGTAGGGACGAAGGTGCAACCTAGCGATAGAAGAAGGCCTGTCAAGAGCCATTGGTCCCCTAGTTAGGCCTGACGGCAGTCTAGAGGCACTACAATAGGTTGGTGGCGCTCAGGCAAAGGCCTGGAGTGGCCTAGATGAGGCTTGGCGACGCTGTAGAGGCCTATAGGAGGCTCGTAATATACCGATTCAGGCCTGGTGGAGGCCCGTAGCATCCTGGAGGGGACTGGTGAAGGTTTGCAGTGGCCTGGAGGGGACTGGCGGCATCGCCTGCAACCTTGCAGGTCCGGTTGTGCAAGGCGATGGCTTTGAAGGCCTTGCATGGGGCCATAAGTGCAATCTATCTTATTATTGCTAAGGCCCTCGCGCGTCGCCTGGCCCCGCTCCTCGACTCGCTCATTTCGCCTACGCAGGCCGCCTTCGTGCGGGGTAGGCAAATTGCTGATTGCTATGCCGTTGTTTCCGAGATTATTGAGTCATGGAGGAGGAATGCAACAAAGGGAATTCTTTGGAAGATTGATTTTGCCAAAGCCTATGATACTCTTGATTGGCGGTTCTTATGGTCCGTTCTGTGGCGAAGGGGATTCCCCTCTACTTGGATTACGTGGATGAGGCGTTGTGTGTCAACGGCCTCGCTATCTCTTTTGGTCAATGGCAGGCCGGTAGGGGGCTCTTTCCAACCGCGGAGGGGGATACGCCAGGGCTGCCCCCTTGCCCCTCTCCTCTTCGTTCTGGCGGCTGATGTTTTGCCGCGCATGATCGAGGGTGTTGTGGGGGCTGGCTTGTCTCGGGGCTGCTCTTTGGGCCCCTACCACATACCGCTCGTCCAATTTGCTGATGATACAATTTGCTTCATCGAGGGGGACCCTTCAAATGCGTCCCCAATGGCTACTACCATTCAATTGTTCAGCGAGCTATCCGGTCTTCATATCAATGCTAACAAATCAAAGGCGGTCCCTTTCTTCATGTCCTCGGCGGAGGCGGCGATGTCCTCGCACGTGCTGGGCTGTCAAACTTCTGATCTTCCCTTCGACTACCTGGGTTTACCTTTGACGCTGGGCCGCGCGCGCACGCGTGATTGGAAATCGATCGTCGAGAAGGTCGAGCATCGCCTGGATGGGTGGCGCGCGGCGATTCTCTCCCGTGGTGGCCGGTTAGTGCTTCTAAAATCCGTCCTTTCCTCTATCCCTATCTACTTTCTCTCGGTGCGGGGGATGCCAAAGGGGGTTCGTTGGCGTCTGGAGAAGTGTATGCGGGCATTTCTGTGGGGGAAGAAGGGAGGGGGGGGAAGGGGGTGCACCTCGTTGCCTGGGATGAGGTCACGCGCCCTAAGAAGGAGGGCGGGCTGGGTGTGAGGCGCCTGGCGTCGGTGAACGATGCTCTGTTGCTCAAGTGGGCGGCAAGGATTTGGGGTAAGGAGGACAACTTCTTGATTAATTGTTTGAGGGGTGCGGCAGGGGATGGCATCCATTTGGCTTTTCGTGGTGATTATCGGGGCCAGGTCTCTATATTTTGGCGTGGGGTGATGGGTGCTCTTTGTCGGAATCGCTCACTGTTCTCATTCAAGCTCGGCGATGGTTCTATGCTGCGCTTCTGGGAGGATGACTGGACGGGAAGGGGGCCCTTTTGTTTCTCGTTCCCCCGTCTGTACGCTTTGGTCCCCAACAAATGTGTTACGGTGGCCGGCTGCTGGGATGGGCGCGATTGGTGCCCTATTATTTCGGAATCCTTGTCGGAACAGCGGATGCTAGAATATACCTCTCTCATAAGTAATCTTGTTGATGCCCCTGTCCCTTCTGTGGGCCGGGACTACTTGGCCTGGAAAGATGGGCCCTTCTCTACTCGTGCCGCATATAAGGCCATTTTGCCCCTGGACGCTGGGAGGGATGACATCCTCTTGCGTGATTGCAATCTCTTGTGGGCGCTCAGGCTCCCTGAGCGTGTGGGTATATTTCTTTGGCTGCTACGTAGGGGAAGAATATTAACTCGAGATCGTTGTGCACGGATGTTCCCCAACTCTTCGCCTCTCTGTGCTCTCTGTGGCGTGGATACGGAAACTATTGATCACCTTTTTCTGCATTGTTGCTGTGTTGAAGCGCTATGGGCCGATCTACGGTGGCTGGACCTATCTTCCTTCGCTCATTTTTGTCAAAGCTTGTTCTCTGATCGGGGGCGCTCGTGGCCTGTGTTGCTGGACCCTATCTCGAGGGTTTGGAGCCTGTGGATGGGGCGAAACGAAGCTATCTTTGCTCGTCAGCGGTTCTATTTGGAGAATGTTAGATCCACGGCCTCGGGCTTCCTTCGTGACTGGACCTCTTTGTAATTTTTTTTTAGCTGCGGGGGATACGATCTCCGTCTACCCCCCTTTACTTTGTTCTGTAATTTCTCATCTTCATGTTACCACTGTAAGTTTCTCTTCCTCTTTTTAATGCATTGGGGTGAGCACCTCCGAGTGTGTCCCCCTTTTTTGGAGCCTCAAAAAAAAAAAAGTGCGATAGGAGGGCTCATACAAGGTTTGGTGACGAGTGCGGAGAGGTGAGGGCTGATGGTGGCGGTAGGATCTAGGTCAAAATACCGGTCTCGGACCGATGCTCTAATACCATGTGGAGAAACAATGAGAGAATGCAATGACTTGATTTATTCAAGAAGTCTAGGTGTTCTTATATAGGCTGAAACCCTAGAGCACTCATAAACGCGAAATTACATAAAGGACCATGAGGGTTACAACTAAATAAAATAAACATACGTCCATCTCTAACATTCCTCACCTTGATTTTCTTCTCCCAACTTGGTCACCATCATTTATTCCGACTAGTATGGATGAAAGATGATGTGTTATGTAGAGTTCTACAGGACATGTTTAGACTCTTCAATTCAGAGTTAGACGTCCAGATATCATATTCTACCAGTTTGATGCACATATATGCGATCATTATTTGAGAGGTCTCCATCTTTGATTTAGACTCAAGGTTTTCATGTGGATTCATAGGGACTCGAGAGTAGAGATCACATTCTCTGAGCCAATATGGAAGATACACATGTATCCAATGAGGAGACTCTTTTTCGGACTCCATTCTCCAGTGATTGTGAACTCCAGTACGAGATCCTTCCGAGGTTCCTATGAAAGAGAACCCACTTCGAGGCCCTTATGAAAGAGACCCATCTTTAGAGATCTAACTATTGATAATTAGTGGCATTCTTTGTTTGGCTCTTCAGAGATAAAGCAATTGTCCACATGATGCATAATCTTCTACATGTGGCGGGCCAGAGTACCTCGACATAGTGACTTGTTTCAATTTCAGTGACTCTATAGACATAGTACAGAGCACATAGTCTCTAACAAGGAGACATGATCCACTCCTGCCTTTCAGTTCCTCATCATCAGCACGACATGAGAAGCAATGTCCTCTAAACGCAGCCAACCTAGTTTACGTTGAGTTGGTATTTGTCCGTAGTGTCTTGTATTGTGTGAGAGAGATTTCTTTCTATTTGTCCAAGCCGAGCATTGCATGCTCCATCTTGAGGGAGAGTGTTAGAGTATGTGTCACATGTATAGATGGGTAACTGAATCCCTCCAAGGTCCAAGTACTACATCCACATATTTAGTCCCGCATCTATTGTGAGTGGGACTTGGCCTTACTGGTGGGGCTATATAAGAAGCCCCACACCACTTGTAATAGATGAGAAACAGAGCAATACAGAATATCCGATCCTTGTGAGGCCCGTGGTTTCATTCTGCTCTGTATAGGGTAGGGTTCCACGTAAAATTAGGGTGTTCTTTATGTTCTTATTTCTTTATCTTTGCGCACTATCATTTTCTACACTTAGTAAATGGAAGTGATTAGTCAAATTCTCATATAAATAGAGCTGCACAAAAGGACTCTGCGTGATTATCCATATAACACATAATCCGGGATAGATAATGAAACTTAGTTTGAAGGACGCCCAGCATCAAATGAAAGTTAATTTTAAGGATGCCCAACATCACTCTACAAGACATGATGCAATTTAAGAATTCAACATAGTCTCTTCAGCGGCAGTGTATTTATGTAGATCTCTTCTGAAAAATTGAGCAGATTTATGAATTATGATAAGATTTTTAATCTTGAGATGGAGCCAAAGTTATTGATACACTTAACGTGCAAATGCACGACGATGAAAGTAGAATAGTCGAAGTAAATGCAGAAAAAAGAAGAAGAATCGTGCAAAACATCCTATTTTTAAATGATCTTTCACATGCCCAAAGTGTACAAGCAGCATACCCGCCACTGTGACGAATGTAATAGTACTCTGGGTCTTCTTGAGCGCACATACGCCAATGCAGCTGTAGGTGCCATATGCTTGTACTTCACCTGTTATATAAAATCTTAGAGTGCATTCTCTCAGGTAAAATAGGACATCCATATAATGGCAAACGGAAATAAGATAGGAAATAGTGATACTAAAATACTGGATCTACATAGAGGAAGTACTGCTTCCGTGTTAAAATAGGATAGAACATTACCAGATAGCAGAGCACAATGGTGGTGCTTCGCCCCCTTCCTGCCTTACAATGGACATATGTAGTCCTCTGACAAGATGCATTCCCTGGAATCAACAAAATTTTCATGTTTCTTCCATCAATTTCCTATGTATATCAAAACCATGCAGATAAAAAAGATAAATGGTTCCAAGCAGACATGCACATGCGATCTCGCCTCAAAATCACACATAGAGAAAATATGTAGTAGAGGCTGCTTCTGCCGTTAACGGACAACCTCTTTGTAAACATGCATATCATTAAAAAAGTTCACTTATGTTAGAAAATAAACTAGCTATTTACATTCAGAAAATCCAACTGAAAGAAATTCCACACAAATATGAAAATTTTCGAAGTAACTTCTGAAAGTTGAATGAAGTAGACTTACTATGAATGAAATCAACAGCACGATTTATATCAGTAGGTGATGGAGCAAAGAGGTAATCTCTCGTCGGAATAACTAGGTGGTCAATTCCATATTCCTGAGGACAATAAGAATCAATAATGAACAATCTTACATCCACTTCTAGAAAAATGCCGCCTTTGAGAAAACCGCTCATTGCCAGCTGCTACGGTTTAGTGAGCTAACAGAATACCACGGTAGACAAAAAAGGCATACTTCACACATGATAATGAAAGGAGTTTGGATGTACCATAGTTTTTGACATGTAAACTTTACCATGGAAGGATTCTCATAAGTGAATTCTTTCAAGAAAAGTTGATCTCAGTTACTATACCCACACCAATATTGTTGCATCACAGAAAAAAGAGATCTTACTATGTTCAACATTTTCAAAATTTGCGAGGAAGATATAATAATACCATTTTGGCATCTTAAGTCTCAAAACATTTAGATTTAATAATTAACTCAAGCTTTTACTATAGAATAAAAAGGAAAACGATGTACCCCAATTTTTTATTAGTAAGTGCATAACAATGATGCCCACGTGAACAACGAATAATTACCCCAATTTGATGTTGTATTCCAGTCTTCGAATATCGACTATTTCTATGGCACTGTATCATAATAATGGCATGTTACTGACGAGAAATGGTCAAAAGAAGAAATTTTACATGTGAACTTTATTTGGAATTTGGTGGAAAATAAGAAATTTAAAAAAATTTTCTCATAGCTTCTTTTTCTGAATAAATCACAAATAATGGAGAAAACCTCATGCACACATCATTGATGATCACTAAAGGAAATTATCGAACATGCATATTAAAATCATTGAATGTCACTAAAACAAATCAAGTATAATAGACCAAGAATGCTCACATGATATAGAGATGTTGGAACCAAAGTTTCATATGGCTCATTAAGAGTGATGACACCGCCCACACCAAGTTGCTTCAGGTGAGGAACATCTCCTGGAAATGGCACAGCTCCCAACAATAGAAACTGAACATGCAAAGAAGTTATGTAAATAAAACCAATCATCTACAATGGAATATACTGAATAAGAATATTCAAGCAGACCAAGTAATAAATTCTTTCCTCCAAAGAATATTCGAGTAGACCAAATAATAAACATTTTCTTTCACAAAAGAAGAAGGGTGGGCATCATCAAAAACAACAATTCCTACTATACAGACAACTCATTTGATTATTATTTCATAAACTGTCATACTCCTAGCACATAGAACACAATATAACAGCTCCAAAAAGTTCGGTAAAAACGGATTAGCTAGGTGTTTGTAATCTCCAATCATATGACAAAATCATTCATATAACCCATATATTCTGGCATACAACAATCATAGGGTCAGATTAGCATAAAATGCACAGAATATATAATTGAGTAGTTGTTAAAACAAGCAACACCATTACAATCATCACATTGTTACCAAGCACATGTTATCAAGTGGAAGCATCTGTAGTGGTATATTGGAGGAGAATTTATAATAAATTGTGTATAAACCAAAAGTTAGCTCAATCATGTAACCGATCAATAATCAACGCTAGCAAAGCAAGGACATGAATCACAATTTCGGTGCAATGAACATTGGTTAGTCATGCTCCCGCCTATTTGTGGGTGTTGTATCTCATGCCTTCGAGCAGGCATTGTGCTGCCTTCCTTTGAGTGGAATTTGTGTCTCTACATGCTTGCAAATATGTCCAGGTTCCATTCATGTCAATGTTTTTGTCATCATCAATGCATCATCATCATCAACAACAGCAAAGCATTTTTCCACAATTAAGTAGGGTCGGTTACATGGATTTTTTTGCCTCCGTTCAAATCTATTGTGGGTCTTTATCGATTTTAAATCCCAATAACTAAGATCCCTTCGGATATTCTCATTCCAACACTTCTTGGACCTTCCTCGCCCTCTCTTAACCGGCTCAACTTCCCAAATCTTGCATCTTCTAACTGGTGCATCAACTAACCTCATTTGCAAATGGCAAATCATAATCAATGCATCTTCAAAAAAAAGATGCTTCCCTTTAACCACTAGTAAAGTGGTCTTTTGGGTGCTCCACTCATTGGTAGCAAGCAATCTGTGAATGAAATCATCCAGCCACTTTAAAGCACATAAGTATAACCTCGACCGCAAATTGGTTACCAGGAAACTAATTTACTGAGGATATCAACATGCTCAATGATTCTAAATAAGGAACAGGTAAAACAAATCGCGCACGTGCAAACGCATACCCCATAAGTGGCCTGCACCACATTGCAAAAACACGCACCTTCGCGCGTGTCACAGGAGAACAGCTACGAGAAGGGTGTCTCTCCACAAACACACATTTGCGCAGATGACATCATACCAAAAATCAATTATTTTCTAAACGTATTGACTTACCTGATGCGAACTCCCAATTTTCCCTTATAATTAAACCTCTGACTGACTACAATTTTCCCTTATAATTAAACCTCTGACTGACTATTTATTAAAAAAATCATTTTTACCAACTAACAAACTTTGCAAATTGAATACACCAACAACAAGAACCAATTCTTCCACCTGAGATTATCATACCAACATGTGCCTTTTCTCAACCCAAAAAAACAGTATTTTTGTGCACACAAGAAACCCCAGAATAAAACAATCAACTAATCTCTAAGAAACAAAACCTGATCGACATGATCCCACCAGCGGAACTCCGACTGGATCTTATTGCGGAATACGTTATAAAGAAGTGTGGGATAGAAAAGAATCCGCGCGCCCGCTCCCACCAGCGCCCTCTTGGCGATCGCAGAGCCCTTATTCTCCTCTATCACACTCTCCTCCACCCCCAATTCCACGATCTTCATGATAGACTGACAGAGAGACAGAAGATCGGATTAGGAAGCCGATGATGAAGGATCCGCGGAGAGGAGATTGGAGGGGGGGAGAGGAGGGAAGGGGAATGTGGTGGAGGTGGTGGCGCTGGAGGTTGCCGTCGAAGGACGCTTTCTCGGTTAGGACTAAATTATTATGATAACTGTCGCTTGTTTGGAGATTATCTATAAATTAAAATGAGGAATTCACACTAGAGGTATATCCAATTTAATAATAAGATATTGAAGAAATTTCAGAATTAGGAATTCACATTAGGTATATCCAATTTAATAATAAGATATTGAAGGAATTTCGGGTGCTTAAGCAATAAGATATATAAAATAGAGAAGCGTAGAGAATAGATAAAGTCTCATACACATCCACGTGAACAAGCATCGGATCGAGGTTAGAGCAACATCTCTATTACAACAACAACGAAATCTTTTCTCACAATTAAGTAAGGTCGGTTACATTGATTTTTTGTCTCCATTCTGATCTATCTTGTGTCAATCTCGGGCTTATATCCATAAAAACATCGATCAAGGATTTAGTGCATGTTATTGGTAGATATTGCCCGTAACCAATGATTAGAGATGACATACACTCATAATCCTTTTGTGGAGAGGGTTGAGCACTCAAATTAGAACAGTGTTAAAATACAACCTTTTGGTACAATAATAAATAGCCAAAATGTTTGAGTAGGCTATGAATGAGTATCTTTATACATGCCTTTTTTTCCCATTTATTAAAGAGAAGAGAAGAGAGTGGAAAGATAATTTCATAAATATCGTTTAACACGTATATAATTGGCGCGAAGAGTTTTTTGGTTGGCCCCATTTTCCACATCCCAGTCGCTTTCTCTGCATGAATGGTGCACATGGGGTGGTTTCTCATTGGAAAGTCGTGTATGATACTCAAGATAGGCATGGTTAAAGGGAAACTTGTTGTGTATATAGAGAATGTTACCTTGAAGGGTAATATTTAGAGAATGACACTTTCATTAATCACAGTTCATAATTGTTGGAATTGATATGTAAGTTGTGCCTTCTCATGGTCTTAAGAATATACCAAAGGTGGTATTCATAATTTATCTTGCCTTTATATTGAATATCTATACAATAACAAGTAATACATTGAATCTCAAAGAGTCTATTATGATATTGATGTTAGTTATGTTATCAATGCGTGACAACATACAATAGTTTATGTTCATTCTTTTACTCAACTGTTAAAATTAACGCAAAGTCATAGTAAGCAGTTTGTCCTTGACTAGATAAAACATATACTTCTCATATATTTGAAACGCACAAATACAAAGTTCTTCTCGAAATAATATGCTAGTTATTCAAAGATAAACTACAATCATGTTGGGAATAGCTAAACAAGATAGTTCTCTAATCAATCCATAAAATGATATCGATATCATTTACTTGCATTGAAAAGTAAAAAAATAGCGTGAGAGAGAGAATGTGTGTGTTTGTGAGTGTGTGTTTGTATCTTTATTTGTGCGTCTGTGTATGTATATGTCTACAATTACATATTTTATATGTATATGTATATGTATATGTATATGTATATGTATATACACACACAAAAACACATACAGAAGTGCATGTATGTGCATACATATGCTTGTATGCATTTATTTTCACAATCAAGGGGAAATGACTTGATCAGACAACTTCGACTGGGAACTGCTCAGTCACGGCAAGTCCAACTATCTAAGAAAGAAGAATAGGATGCGGCGAGAACAGGTAATAAAAGGGTATGGATGATGAGTACATTCACCCCCTCACTATATATGTACACACACACATATGTGTGTGTGTGTTTTGTCTGTCCGTGCATGTATTTGTGTGTATATGTGTGTTTATTCTCGCACACATGCATGCGCGTGTATGTGCACATACATATACATACATGCATATATATATATATATATATATATATATATATGTATGTATATGTATATTGCATAGGTATATACACCTATATATATAAGGAAATTACTACTTGTGTTGAATAGACAATCATGTATATGTTTCGACCCCTTTTGAGCATATCAGGATCCCACTGTATTTTGATGATTTTTCTGATTTTTTATTTGATTCTTGCTTTATTTTCACTTTTTCTTGTGTATTAAGTTTTTCTACTTTCTTTCACTTTTGCTTTGAGTGATCATTGTAGATCTCTCTGGATTTTTTCTTATTTATTTGTGCAAATAAGGTCCAAATCTCTAATATCAACTCATGTACCTATATAACATCTTGAATTTAGTCAAAATAAGTTTGCTTTGCACCTCTAATATGAGCTCATACCTAGGATAATTCCTCATGTGCAGTTGCATATAATTAGGTTTAAAATCCTACCTTGCATTCACATATAGAGAGCTGGAAAGGACTATAAGTATACTCTATCTTTTCTTTGCATCCATCATCTACTTTCCGCTTGCACTGCATTTCGATTTCTCCCCAGTTTTAAATAACTTAAGAAATAAAAGGAGCCGTGAATCGATAAGATTTCTTGAACAAAATCAAAAAAATCAAAAATTGAAAAAAAATGTAAATGGGACCGACAATCTCATTTTGACCTTAATAAAAAAGGTAACATAAATAAGATTCATTGTCTTGGGGGAATAACTCCATCATTATTATTCAAGCACCTTTCACTTGAAAGAGGCATGCTTGCTCTTAAGGATATCAGATCCTAAATCCATGGCCATATATTTATGATACTTGTGTTGTATATCTTTGTTTTGGTATTGTGAGTTAGAGTGTTACCTATCGAAACCGATAGATAGTAGGAACTCAACGCCACCATGTTTGATTTTTTGAAGTAACATGGTTCATTCACCATCTTGTCAAATTATGTGCCCCCTCTTGTATACTACTCATATGATTGGGTGGATCGGGTACACACCTAATCGAAACCTCGAGGAAGGCCTCATTTCATGCACTTTTTCTGGATAGGTTGTGTTCCTACACCAGTATCACCAATATATGCCCTCAGTTTACATAATGGTTGAGAGTGGTGAGAGTATAGCATAGTTGTCTTGTTGTCACCTTGATGGTGTACAATCCAAAATTATATAGTGTATGAAAGGAGGAATTCTCAAGTAGAGTCGAGTATACCCTGATCATTTACCAGTATAGGATCTCTATGAGATATAACAGAGAAGATTTCTTTACCAAAAAAATCTTAAAAGTGATAAGATAAAAAGTCGAACTCTCCCAACATCAGTGTGAGCTAGTGAACCTACATGTTTGTCTTATGTTTATTTGTTACATATGAGGTGCTTCATGTCCATCCATCTTCTAACATTTTGACCTTATTGTATTCCTGATAGACCCCTCAGATACATACTCGGACTTTGTGGGCATGATGTGGTTGGGTCCATCTTCTTTCACCTTTTCTTCTATCTACCTAGCTTTGTCTACTTGAGAAAACCCTTTTTTAAGTTGATCTACATTCTACGCTTAAGTCAGAGTTATAACAATCATAGATGATATTCAAATTTTTTTCTAGGAATCCCAATTAAAGGGTGATTATATGATGCTTGGAATCAATTCCTAGATCTATTGAGGCGATGTCTGATCCACAGCTTTTTGAGGATTGATCCAGTCCACTTATTCTGCATGGGATGGACTGCTGAGTTATAGACATTTGTTAACGTCTCATGTGGTGCCACACACTTATCTTGTGATGTCGATACAATACAATAACTCTTCACCATCTTGTCTGAGTCATCTTTGTACAATAAGGTTGCCTTGCTACAGACGTCATTACCCAAGATGCATGGTTGAATTCCAACCAAGCACATGTGAGCATATCATGGATGTTGTGATGTTTAGTATAGAGACGATGGAGACATAGAGACCAATACAACTACCTGTTAGATTTGATCTAAGCGATCATATAGGTCCAAGCCATGCCTAGAACATTCCATCAGTTTTGTATGTCTACCACAAGCCAGCTCTGACACGACACTCACCCGTTTTCACCGGCTTATGAGGCTCCAATCACTTTCAACCATTGGTAAAATAAAGAAATTTTCTGATTGTTATAAAATATTCATGGAGAGAAAAATACAGGTTGATCCCTTCATTTCAGCAGCCAACTGAAGCAGAACCAATGCAGTTCTTTGCTTGTTATGAAGGTTTAGCTTTGGAAGGTTTCACTCATCTCCTCCGATGCCAGTCTGATACTTTACAAGCACAGATGAACAAGATAAGCCAGAAGCTTGGTTCTTTTGCAATCGACAGAGAAGGAGACCAGAAAACCCAATACATAAATAAAGAACAATGGGCTAGAAGCTGAAGATCCGGAAGCTGCAGCACCGCACAGAAGCCATGTATAGCTGGAGTTTGTTTTTTCTACCTTCCTCTTCTTTTATTCATTCACCCTTCAATGTGATCGAGTCTGTTTGTATCCTAGAAGCCTTTTTCTTAAAGCCTTCTTCCTATAAAATTAAGATGAAAAGCATGAAACATGGAACATCCGAAATGGAAGCTGTAACACCCATACCCCAAACATAGTTCCGCATCTAAAACTCGCGAAGTGTGAGTGTGGAGTATAAGTGGTGGAGATTACTACTTGACAACTTGGGCTTAAGCATTTTGGGTGGTTGTCAACTAGTCCATTTGGACCTGAACCCAACAAGTTGTCAAGGCTAGTTTTCCTCGATAACGGACCGGGGACCTAAGCCCGGGACGTTACAGAAACAGTATTGGGAAAGTGATTTTAAAGCTTCCATTAATGAAGTTCTTGAACAATTTCCTCGACCTCAAGTAGTATTTGAAGCAAAGATGCACACCTAAACGGAAGAATGTGGGAAGGACCAAAACTAAGAAACATATTGTGTCCATGGACAATTGATTTTGAAGAACACCACCAAGAGCAAAGGACTGAAAAGAATGCGTAGGGTTGACTGCACTATTAATAAAACTACATTTTCTCATGCTCTATTATAGGAGGATTCTTCCATTAACATCCTCTTGACCTTCATTCTCGATGATCTCAAGTTCGATCCTATTAAGAAATCTACAGTGATTATTGATCTAGCTGATCGATCCATCAAAAGGTCATAAGGATTGTTAAAGAATACAATCATCAATTTCCAAGGTATATCCATTGTGGACTTTGTTATCCTAAACATGGAGTTCCTTGGTGAGTTATCCTAGTCTCCATTCAACTTAGGAAATATATTCTTAGCCTCTGCTAACTCGCTAATCGACGTGAGACATGGGCGGTCAAGTTTAATGAGCAAAGTAAATACGAAACTAATGTGATAAATGAAATAACTGACCCTAGGGAAACTGAATGTAACTTTGAGCACGATGGATTTTTCGAGGTAGAATTGTCTTACCTTAGTGGTTCTTTTGTTCAAGCCTTTCTAATTGAGGACTCCTTAGAGAACGCCTTGTCTTCTCCGAATTCGACCTTAGATAAAAGGCATGACTACACAATGACTAAGACAATCTATGGTGTTGAAGATTTCCTAAACCATGAATAATCCTACCATTAGGAGATCTAAGGAGCGCACACTCTAATTGCATCACGTCCCTAATGGAGTTCCTTATTGTCACCTATGACCATGTAACAACTCTATTCTATTGCTTTTTCTGCCACTATAATGAGTTCTTCTACATATAACTCGCCCATAGAAGATGGTTTGGAGACCTAGAGAGGATCTGTATTATAGTTGTTGGAAAAGAAAAGAGCCCACCCATGTGTTTAGTACCACATGGGGGAGCGATCACTGTTGGGTCTGTCCGTGGGGCTATATAAGGAGCCCCACACCCCCTGTACTCATTGAGAAAAGCAATAGCAAAACATACCCCTTTGAGGGCTTCTCCCGTGGTTTCATCCCGCTCCTCACGGAGTAGGGTTCCACGTTAAAATCTTTTTTCTTATTGATCTACCTTTATTTCCGATTCCGCTTCCGCATTCTATTTTTCTACATGGTATCAGAGCGGGTTCGATTCTCGAGGATTTGTTCTTGAGATTTTTTTTTCGAGATTTCGATTCAGTTGATCTTGATGATTATTTCGGAGAATACTGTTCTTAATATTTATTTTCAAGATTCCACGGTTTTTCTGAAGATCAAGGGTCCATGGGGATCCTTCGGCGCATCCTGTGCCGCATCATCCATGCGGCGATCCCCGCGGCACCAGCCTCAAGCAGAGGCACTAGATCCAGGCAGAACTCCAGGAGCGACGAGAATCTCCAGGCGCGCTCGTGTGCACAGCCGCTTAGCCGCATCTCCAGGCCGATCTAGACCAGCACCAGTAGTCGCTCCTCGCACAGACGTCAGGTCGATCATGGCGGCATTGTCCAGACCAAGCTTCAGGTCGCGCACCCCCGAGTCCCCTCCTTATATGCAGCAGCTCCCTCCTGGCGGCATGCCCAGCCGCATCCCCCCTACTGCTCAAGTCGGCGCACAACTCGCGCCCCCACCCTGGAGCTCCATCATCGGCACGCGATCAAGGGCGGCGCCTTATCAGGGCGTTTTCAAAAATAGGGTTTTCCAACAGGAACCCATGACTGCTTTATTTTTGAGTTTTTTTTAGACCTGCCATTATAGATATTAAAAAAAACAAAGACAGAAAGAGGGGGGCAATGGCCCGTCATTTGAGAAAAAGGGGGGAGGGGGGATAAGGAGCGTTAAAGCCCAAGAGGGCTATTCGTTATTTTAAAAAAATGGCAAAAAAAATTAGGGGAAGAGAAGAGCCGTATGGTTGGGCCCACCGTTGAGCAACTTTTTTTTGAAAAAAAAGGAGAGGGAAAGAATTCCAAAAAAAAAGAGAGAGAAGTTAAAAAAAAAGGAAAAGAAAAGAAAAGGGCGTACGCAAAATTTTCAAAAAAAAAAAGAGATGAAAAGCCGAGAAAAAAAAGAGAGAAAGAGAAAGTGGCGCGTAAAAGAAAAAGCCGTACGCATATGTTAACAAAAAAAATCGAAAAAAAAGTCGTGTACAAGGAAAAAGTCGTACGCATAAAAATAAAAGTGATTCATGTTTGCTTCTCCCAACTTGTCTTTATTTTCATTATTCTCACAAGTTTGGGAGAAAGGGGGAGTAAAAGCCATATCCATCCTATATCGTTGATTGACAGACCAAACACTTCGGATTTCACATAATATCAAGCCATCTTCACTGTGCATCGATCTTCGTCGTGGTGTCTCTATCCTCGACATCGACTCCGCACTGGATTTGTTTTCTTCAAGGCACGACAGAGACAAAGTCCGGTGACCCGCAGGCACGACTGAGACAGAGATCCGGTGACCATGCAGGCACGACAGAGACAGTCCGGTGACCATACAGGCACGACAGAGATACGTTCCGGTGACCTGATATACCCGTCAGTAAGCGGGTTTGTCAACCAGTTGCGGATACATACGTTTATTGTGGTGATTTCAAGTGAAGATGTAATGATGTATATTTTTCTTTATTGTTGCAAGTTGTAGTTGTCCCAGCTACCAACTTGAGGGGGAGTGTTGGAAAAGAAAAGAGCCCACCCATGTGTTTAGTACCACATGGGGGAGCGATCACTGTTGGGTCTGTCCGTGGGGCTATATAAGGAGCCCCACACCCCCTGTACTCATTGAGAAAAGCAATAGCAAAACATACCCCTTTGAGGGCTTCTCCCGTGGTTTCATCCCGCTCCTCACGGAGTAGGGTTCCACGTTAAAATCTTTTTTCTTATTGATCTACCTTTATTTCCGATTCCGCTTCCGCATTCTATTTTTCTACAATAGTGGACCGTCCGATCGCGATTGAACTTCCCTCATAGGGGGCCCACTATCCCCGACCCCCTAGGAAGGTCGTCTGATAGCCTTAATGAATGGGGTATAAACCACAAACTAAGTTGAATTTGAAATGAAATCTCTCAAGATTTCATGTCTAAGATGATGGTAAATGAGTGGTTGAGATTACTCATCTCACCATCTCAAATATGCCGCATCTCATGTGATAGCTCCTCCACGGAGAAATACAGAAATACATGTTCTTTTTCGGAAAAAGGAGTAACTTTCCGTTTGACCAACATATTTAAGCGGAAAATTGAATATACCAATCTAGAAGTTTTGTGGAGCTCAATATAAATAAAACAGAGGCCAAACTCAAAAGTAAAAATCCCAAAATTAAATGGATTTTGAACTTAAAAAAAATCAACAAACCGTATACCTGACATTTCTAATCCATGAGAGCTCCACCCACATCTAACCTCTCCTACTTCAACAACATACAAAAAACGACATCAAAGTTGCACATGCTCCCTACAGTATCAGACAACAATCAGATCACACTCTCGAATTTCCCAATAAAGTTAGTCTAATCCAACAAATCACAACCCCCTTTCCCCTACTCCGATATGAACAAAACCCAATCAAACCGCATGCTTCTGTGCAGGAACGGGAGGTTTAAACCCATCGTTGCTTCTCACGGCAGTGGGACTTTTCTTCGTCATGGCGCCATAAGGAGACGGCCTGCTGCAACCATCAAACCCTCCTTCGCAGCTTCTGCTCATCTTCATCTTCCTGTTGAAAGGGATCACCTTCTTTGGCAGATCCTCCACGCTCCTCACATCTGACAGGCACTGGAAGGACTGCGACTTTCCTTGGTAGAATTTGGACAGCCCCTTCCTGCAAATATTCCAGATCTCAAATTAAGCCTATTCTGTTGGTTTCAAATAACATATAACACATACACGTATGAGGAAGAGAGAGTAGTACCTGTTGGGCAGCTGCTGCATATGGGATGATTGATCATGATCTGCCTCCATCGTAAAGATGCGCGACGCGGGCGCAGGAGAACTGGCATCATCGGATATATCCGATAAGCAAGATGTTAAGGAAGATGATGAATCACTGGAAAAGGAACACTCAGATGAGATCCTGTTCACTCGATCACCCTTTCTCGTCCCCTCTCCCATAGCAGTAGAACAAGAGTTGTTGTTGTTGTTGTTTTGAAGTGATGGGTAAAGAGAAGGTGCAATATATATATCCATTACCACGCGGATATAGATATGTAGTTTTATATTCACTGGTCTTTTGTAAATATCATACTTTCCTGAAATTGCATAGAGAACCCTATCGACTACGGATGGAATATAAATATGGTATTTGAAGTGGTGGTTGATGACCACGGGAAGGGTGTAAATCACGAACTAGTCGTTGTTTCTGAGAAGGGTGCGTGGTTTGAATGGGTTGGGTTCTTCTCATGTTCTAAGTTGCAGTGTGGGGGCAGGAGGGTGGACAGTGGGTGTGGGCGTGGTTGTGGTGTGTCTTCCTTTGTGGCCCTTTGTTCTGAGATTCGACGTTATCTTGTCCCCGTTTCCCACAGCCTTTGATGGGATCACGCTAAGAATAAGACCGACATAGCTGTGTTCTTCGTGGGCTGCATGTGGATAAAGCTTTTACGCAACAGTGCATCAACAGCTGCATGGATTTCCATTCTTCGCTTCTCTGTCCCTTAATTTTCATGCATGGATGCTTGATTAATGCTCCTAATCTAAGTCATAACAGTCGATTAGGATTAGACGAAATAAACCAAGGTTTGACCTGCTACCAAGTTCAGGAGAAAATAATTTTTGCCTGAAAAAATTTAGGTGTATATCAAAAATAAGAATGTTTAAATCACTATACAACCAGAACGTTGCAGTTTTATGCAATCAGCGCATGCCATTAAGTAGAGTCTGTGAACAGTTTAACTTCTTTTCCAAAGAACTTGGATAATTAGAGTGATCACTTTTCATGTGTTTGGCTAATTACTTCATGTGAATAAACAAAACGATGGCTATAGTAATGTAAAAACAACTATCGATTGTGTACAGAATGACATTAATTTGATTTACAATATAGATTGCAAATTTAAAGAAGTAAAAAGGTAAAAAGACGTATCGATTTAAAAATGATCAAATCTTCTAATGTATTGCACACACCTCTCGATCTACAGGAACATATACCACCCTGCGTGGAAGGATGCATAGTATGCGACGTGCACTATACAATTCAAAAAATAGTTAATTTGTATATAGATTACTTTTTTAGCCAATTAACTAGAACTAATGTGGCAAACTATCACATTAGTTTCACTTTTATGTGATTAAAAATCACAAATATTTTGCAGGAAAATATTTTCTTACTTACAAACCATTCTATACTTAGTATGCATACATGTACACTAACACAAACTACTCTTTAATATATGCTAACCCGAACTCTAACACACAAGAACACTCTCTCTAACACGCACGCGCGCGCGCGCGCACACACACACACCATACTAACACAATCTCTAACACGTGCATAAGACTAAAACACACACAAACTCTCACACAAACACACTCTAATTAACACACATACTTACACACACACTATAATGCGCGCGTGTGCACACCCACCCACACACACACACTCTCTAACACACAGAGGCATATACTTTAACAAACACGCTTTCTCACAAACTAACACAAACACATGCACTAAAATACACAATCACTAGAGACTCATACTACCGCATATACTAACACAAACATACAATCTCTAACACACACACACACACAAAATAGCAAACTTACCCTCTTTAACACGCACACGTGAACGTTAGCACATGCGCACACAGCACACACACTCTCTTTCTCACTATAATGCACATACACACACTACAACACACATATGCCATTTGCGACTCTGTGGGCCATTTGGGTGAGAAGGAATGATCTAATTTTCAAAAATCAAAGGTTCTATCCAGAGAATGTGCTAGCTCATTGTATTGCATTGTATCATTTCTGGGCCTTTGGGTGATGTACAACAATTTTTTTTAATAATCATATTATTGCGGTAAATCCCATCTCGGGATGACACACTCTTGTTATTCAAAAAAAACACACATATCAACACACATACACACAATAACACGCATATCACACAAACACATGTACACATACACGCACATTTTAACATACATGCACTCACTCACATACGCACACAAACACACATACACTCCTACTTAAAAACCGCAACACACACATTTACATTGAACGCCTAACTATATGGACTTTACAACGTTGACAAAGTTTGTGCATTTAATCAAACATATATAACTATGTAATTTCTCATTTTGTCAATTTTTGATTTTAAACATTTCATCATGCACCTGCATGCATCACAACGGGCATGACGGGCCAATCCAAAGGTCACATCGAGGAATACTAAAGTTATTTGTGTGATATCTAATGTAGACTAATAACAAACCATTATCTGATTGCATAAAACCTAATTACATGAACAACAACAACCAATATTACATTTAACCTAATAGATAAGAAATAAATGAGAAGAAGTATACATAACACATGTATGAGGTGACGATGAGGCGGAGAAATAGCTATGGGAGTTATGACGATGGAGGAAAAGGATGAATTTGATTTTGTTTAGCAGAGTTGGTGAGGACACTGACATCCTCACAAAGTCCTTGTTAGCATCCAAGCCAGTCTTTTAAGAGGCGCCATCTTCGATCTTTTCTAAATTTCATTTTGTGAGGTATGCAATCGGTCTCACGATGTCCTCGTAAGGTTGATGGAGAAGACACATCCTTGCCAAGTCCTCGCTAGTTCATACTAACTAAATGCATTTTCTTCTTGCAGTGAGTGGATGATTTTGATTTGGTCCTTTATATTTTTTTTCTCAACCAACTCTTGACATTAATGGCATATCACTGATATATCTCATCTCACCGTTATATTGCTAATATCGCTCAATAGTCAATATTACATTTATTATTTCTTCAAAATCAACCCAAATCGCTGATTGGTTTTCCAATGTCCATAATTCCTCTATTTATTCTCAAAGTGTAGGAGAGATCTTGAAGGCTAGGAGCCTCATTGATCTAACTGTATATGTTCTCTACCCAATGGTTTTTGTAAGATTGGTAATGATGAAGTTTTCTTCCTCACCATTTCCAATATTTGAATAGTGAAAATGTGAATATTTATTCTGTCAATCTTGTAATATTATTGAAGAATTCCCCATATATTGTTGATATTATACAATTTCTCTTCAAAATTCTAGTTAAAATGGAGTTTTCTATGTCAAATTCGAAGCTACTAGGTTAACATTATATCCATATTTTATTAAACTAATGTTAGATCATAGTTAATTCAAGTGAAACTTTGGTGACTTCTTTTAATTTTATACTGATTGTGAAATTTGAAGTTATTTTTTTTTATTTTTTGGTATTGTTGCATGCTATATTCATCCATCCTATTCACTTTGAATAGTACATATCATATATAACATCTAGTTTGGTCTTTAAGTAGGCTAGAGTTGAGGAGAGATTAATTGGATGTTCCTATGCTCAGGTTCTTGATAGCTAGAAAGAGAAGCCTCAATGTCAATTTTGTGGAGAAGGTGGGATCACTATATTGGAAA
The DNA here is from genome assembly GCA_037367405.1 of Ottelia alismoides. Taxonomy (NCBI): domain Eukaryota; kingdom Viridiplantae; phylum Streptophyta; class Magnoliopsida; order Alismatales; family Hydrocharitaceae; genus Ottelia; species Ottelia alismoides. The sequence continues at coordinate 194,709 of JAZKJV010000382.1, read as the reverse complement.
TAACTTCTTGTTGGTAACTAAAAGAACATTGCAAAATGCACCACTTGTCGGGTTGGAATAAAATGAAGGCTAACCTCGAGGGGCATGATGAATACCCATTTATCACTCTTTATTCTTATATTTTAGCTACAAAAACCTATGCAAATGCATGTAGATATGTGTAAATAGGAAAAGTTAGCAAAAGCATGCATGTTTGTAAATATAGATAATTAGCATGTTTTTGTGCAAAAATAAAAGAATAAAGATGAAAAAAGAAAAAGAGGGAAATATTTAGAATAAATATTGAGCAACCTAACCCAAGGGAGGGCTCAGCATGGGCCTGACCGCATAAAAGCCAAGTAGAGGGAGATAGGGGCTCACACATGTATATACTTGTAAATAAATAAATAATATTTTTCCTCAACCAAAAATATGTTGTAAATATTTATGAAGCATAAAAACAAAACAAAAAGATAAAAATCAAAAATCCAAAAAGAATCCTTCACCTTGTACATAGACCATCATCCCTTAGTTATTTCACCTTGTAAATAAATTTATTTATTGCTAAAACTTTTTGTAAATATTCTATGTATATATTGTACATAAAATAAATAAAAAGAATTAAAACAAAAATCAAATAAAAATTACAAAATTAAAAATACAAAAATATCTTGTACATATACCATGTATATAATTGTACATAAATAATTATTTTACCTATGTACATAAATAATAAAAATAAAATAAAAATAGTATTTTATTCCTCATTTTATTCTATAAATAAATAAAATATAAAATAGGAATAAAAATATATAAAAATAACTAATTAAAAATCAAAAATCAAAAATCAATATAGTGTATATATACCTATGTACAGCTACTATGTAAATACCTTATTTTTATTTCCAAAAATTAATTAAAAATCACAAAAAAATAGAAAAAAATAAAATAAAAATATTTTGTGTTTTAAGTTTTTGAAAATTCGGTCATTTAATGACCCAAAAAAATCAAATAAAAATCCAAGCCTTGGCGGGCTCTGATTGGTCCACGGGGGATTGTTGACCCCCGGTCAACACCTCCCCCAGGACCACCAGAGCCGGGTATGTTGCGCCCGACCCGATTTCTCGATTTTTCTCCCGCTCGACCCGACCGCCATTACCGCTAACCCCGGGCTCCGATTGCACGCTGGACATCCACGACCCTCGCCCGGGGTGGGTTTGCTAGATCCGAGGTCCGAGCACCTCGCCCGATCATCATCTTCTCGGATCGTCCACACTATTTAGTGTCGTCACCGGCGACCTATTCATGCCATCTTTGATCTTCCCCTCGGCGCCTGTGAGCTCCTCCAGACCACCCGAGTGACAGGCGAGTGATTTGGAGTGGAAGCGAGGCCTGGGCAGCCGGAAATCACTGATCCGGTGGTTGACTCCGCCGTGCGCCGCCGCGAGCGCGCCTGAGCCTCGGGGAGCTCGACGACCCCTTGAGGCAACGACCGGGAGCCTCCTTGGCTCCAGCCCAGTCGACAGCAGCCATCAGGTAGCTTAGTTAGGCCATAGATTAGCTTAGTTGTCGATTTTTCGCATTTCAGTAGTTTTAGCTCCGCCGCTGCCATCTGCCGTATCCGTCTACCCATCCGATCATCCGACACCGCCATCACCTCCGCCAGCCTTCTCTCCACCTGCTCCGCCCCTTCACACCCCTTGTCTCGCCCAGGAGCAAGGTCTCGGCTCTCACCCCTCCGCCGCTCGCCGGAGAGCCATCGCCTCGCACCACCAGCCACCTTCCGCCCGCTCTGACGGGTCGAGGCACTTTGCCCTCGACCCAGCTTCTCTTCTGTGCAGGTCTCAAGGTGAATCGACCTCATCTGGAGGTCGGAGCTTCAGAGCACAGTAGCTCCCGCCCCTTGACGTCGCCGGAGCTCTCCTGAGCTCCTCTCTTCCTTCGGAGCGTTGCATCGGGTGCGGAGCTTCACGGGGAAGCTTCTCCGCACCTTAGGAGAGGTCGACGAGGACTACCGTGCACACAGAGGGCCGGCGAAGCTCGCCGGCCGCTAGTTCTTCCACCATCCTCTCCGACCGTCAGATCAGCCGTAGAGCTCCAGATCAGATCTCGACCGTTTATTCGCGGAGCTGCAGATAGCGTCAGATCAGCCGCGGTGTGATCCCAACCGTTGATTCACCGAGGGTTCGGCCACCACGCACGAGGACTGTCCGATCTCCACGTGGAGGACCCTCCACCGTTCGATCAGGCCAAGCTTATTAAGGTCAAAGGCGTCACTCATCTCCACCGTTGGATCATCTACGTGGCGCTCCTCCAGCCGTCGGATCGCGTCGAGGTTCTCCTTTGGTGTGCGGCGCGTCAGTCCAGCCGTTCGATCCGCCACGCGTCGCGCATCCGCCCCTCGACATTAATAAAAGGGTAAATTACTTAGGGCCCCCTCTTAGTTTGTCTTTTTAGTCCTAGTCCTGTAAATATTTGCGTACTTTTATTTACGTAGGGTAAATTGCAACTGGGACCTTGTGCTTGTTTTTATTTACGTTTATGCCCCTGTGTATGTGAGACCACGTGCTTCGTCACGTGCTTGTTTGGGCTATTTACATCTTTTTCCCTGTAGTTCTGTTGGGTTCTGAAATGAATGTTAACTTTTTGGTAATTGCATTTATGCCCCTGTGAGTGTTGTTTATGCGCATGTGCGGATTTTAGTGGGATTTTTGCATCCAAGCCCCTGGACTTTTGGTACGAGTTACCAAAAAGTCCAGAAACTTGGTTTTTATTACCAAGAGGCCCCTGAGTGCCCCAGCCACGCGCCACGCGCGTGACTTGCTGGGCTTTTTGCACCTTGGCCCCCAGACTTTAGGGTATTTGCACTTACGTCCCTGTGCACTGTGCCCCCTCTTTGATTTTTGAATAAATATCAAACCACCTCCAAATTCGATGAAAATTTGACACATGGCTCCTGCCATGTTGTTGGATTTTTGAGAATTTTTGAGGACATTTTTTATTTTATTTAGTATTTTTAAAAATTCAAAAACCTCCTTTTTAGCTACTGTCTAGATTTAAAAATACCAAAAAATTATAAAATCACCTCTAAAAATTCTAAAAAAAATTAGCTACTGTTTCTTGCTTGTTGTTTGATTTTCTAGCCAATTTTGGCTATTTTTCATTGCTTAAAAACCCTAAAAATCTAAAAACCCTTAAAAACTCCCAAAAATTATAATAAATAATTTAAAAATCCAAAAACAATAATTAGGGTGCCTAAATTTTCCTTATCATTTCTAGATTACAGGAAAATTACCTCCAAGGCCTGTTGAGACTCTTAAATATTTTATTTTTGAGTTTTAGGCCTTGCTGGACAGTACCCAGCATTTTTAGCACTTTTTGATTTTTAGAAAATAATTTACCCATTAGAAAAATATCAAAAATTCACCAAAAACACTTAAAAACCTAAAAAACATAAAAACAATTTTTCTTGAATTTTTGCTTGCTTTTTGGTGTGTTAAATAAATTGTGGAAGTTGGCTTGATTTTGCTTTCTTTACTTTTCTTCACTTTTTAAAAATCCAAAAAAATATAAAAATTATTAAAAACCACTAAAAAAACACTTTTCTTTTATTTTATTTTCTTTTTACTACTTCGTAGGCCCTAGGCCAATCCGTGCTCCTTGTGTTCGACCCTGGGAGCTATACCAGGTTAATCCATAGCTAGACCGCTCTTCTTTGTTTTGAGTGATTTGATCTATTTTGAGTGGTTATTTTTCTTGATATTCTCCGTCTGAGTGATTGAGGTCGCAACGACCACTTCCAGACCTTTGCCTTGATCATTTATTTCGGGTTATCAGAATGGCGCCGTTGCCGGGGAGCACGGCTTAGTAGTGTTTTAGTTTTTATTTTCGTTTTTGTTTTCGCGGTTTTTCGCGGCTCTCCGGAGCCCGCGGCTTTTCGCGGCTTTTGTTCATAGTTCCTTTTTGATTTATTTTGTTTTATTTTGATTTTCTTTTCTTTTTATTTTTGTTTTATTTTGTGTGATTATTTTGTTTCCATTTTTGCACATATACCCTTGTTTTTATTTTCATTTATTATTTGATTATTGTTTATTGGTCTGACCACTTTTCCTGTCTTCTTGCGAGGGCCCGAGGACCGCGGAGGCGACTTTCGAGGAGCCGGTGCAGCCGCGAGACTCGGAGGCGGCTTCTTTCTCCACGAAGCCGCAGGAGAGAGCGAGAGAGAGAGAGTTGAGTGGGTGAGGTAGTAGGATAGTTTTATTCATTATTATTTGTAATAATACAGGGACAGGACTGTTGGACACTCTTTGTGGACTTGAGACCGTAGCGGGTCTGTTTCACCGAGCACCGGTGTGCTCGGGGGACCCATTAGGACCTGCGGCTTTTTCGCGGCTTTTCATCGCGGCTTTCTTTTTCCTTTCTTACTGTCATTTTCCGGATTTTTCGCGGTTTTTGCTCGAGCCCCTAGACTTAGGACTTTCTGGTGACTGTGCCGTAGTTGAGTAGGATCCACACACCTAAGGCTTATCTGTTCCTATAGAACGTAATTGGACCTACTTAAAATAAATAATAAAAATAACCGACTCGCTAGCTTCCGTAGCCTAGGCGCCGAGAGCCCGTCCTGTAAAGCGCACTCCTACCCCCGATTTGTCGGGCAGGGGAGGGACGGGCCAAGACCGGACTCTTTGGCTTGGAGGTCGGTGACCGGTTAGACGGTTCTTCGCTAGAAGTTGCTCGTTTAGGACTCGGCTTTCACCGTTGCATCATATAGCTTAGTTTACATTTCTGTCTTTATTTTATGCGCGGATCACTTTGCATGTAGAGAGCTGGAGGCAGGTACGCTTTTCTGACTTTGCATGCATCATTGATTTCTCGTGCATCGGCTTTTTCGACTTCTCCCCCCCTGTTTTGGACTTAATAATCAGGAGAACCGAAAAATTCGTTAGGCGTTTCTTTTTATTGAAAAATATCTAAAAACAAAAACAATAAAATCGGGACTGCTAATCATACTTGACCTAAAAGACACTTCACTGAAAATCTGTCTTGGGGAGAGTAACCCCCTCCTTGTCTGGTTTGGATGAGCGAGAGAGCGATCCGCACATTAGGATAGAGCCTCCGATCTTTTCTTGACTGATTACCGGCTTTCAGTACGGGACAGTCGGTTGAGAGAGATTTGGACACCTATTTACCTCACGTAATCGCTCTGATAGATTGGATGATCACCTAAAATAAAATTGACAAGATAATTGACCGATCCCTTCGGTCTTCAGCTCTGGGTGCGTAGGTGAATTGGGGGTTTGCTTGTTCATCTTGTTTGATTGCCAGATCCCTTCTATCTTGTTCCCCTCCCTCACCTCCCTTCATTTCTCTTCTCCTTTACCCCTGGATGATGGACCCCCCTCACTTTGAGCCGACTCTTACGGCTTCTTCTCCGTCCTCTGACCATCACTCCAGTCCACCTTCTAGGGAGGTCGGATCTCCGACCAACCTCCCGCTCCCTCCCTCCCTTTCATCTCATCACTCTGGGCATGCTGTGCTAGACGTCCGAGGATACCAGTTCGAGCAGATGCGAGACCCGGACGATGCTGTTGCTGAGTTGAGAGCGCACTCTGTTGGTGACCAGAGAGAGCAGTGGAGATTAGCAGACATATCCTATTCCAGAGGGATGGAGGAGCAGATAGCACATGGAGCTCAGTCAGCTTCTACACTAGGTCCATTCGTCTTGGATTTGGATTACGTTCAGCGACTGCCGACATTTTCAGGAGAGGCGCACGAGGAGCCTTATCTTCACCTGTCAGCTTTCGAGGAGTTTTGTAGAGCACAGAAATATTCAGACGTCACTACAGAGGAGCTGATGAGCAGGACCTTCCCATTCACGCTTCACGACAGAGCCATGAGATGGCACCGACGATTGGGGAGGACATTCGAGACGTGGGGAGAGCTACGCCGAGAGTTTCTACAGAGATACTTCCCTCCACGCAGAGCAGAGTTTATGCGGTCTTTGATCATGGACTTTTCAGTTGACCCCCTGGAGCCATTGCACGAGGCATGGCCGAGGTTTCTTGACCTCTTGAGGAGATTCCCTGAGCACGGACTTCCACTTACAGACTTGATAGAGATCTCCATGCGGGGAATGACCGCAGAGCAGATAGCACTGGTGATTACCACATGTGGCGGTTCACACCGCAGTTCCGACATTCACTTCCTGGATACCATCTCGAGGTTACTGTCACAGAGATCTTCTTCGCGAGATGCCATGGCCGGGACAACACATGTGGACGATGTTGTACCAGTGCGGTGTGTCACTTTACATGGTGATTCAGCTTCTACACACCAGCCCGAGGATTTGGATGATGACGCACCATTGACAGAGGAGATGACCGCGATAGCAGAGGATCGGACCCAGAGTCTACTTGAGTTCCCGTTGGCCTTCCAGTTGGAGTTCGAGTCAGCCCCAGAGTTCCCTGTTGACGAGTCTTGGATATCGGATCTTCTGATACTCCAGGAGCCGGAGGAGCCCCAGTTTTCGCAGCCATTGATTCAGACACTTCAGCTTCCAGTCCCGGAGGAATCAGTCTCCTTCCTGCAGAGACACTTCTCGGATGCAGTCAGTCACCAGGACTCAGCCCAGCAGCCACAGCTTGAGGAGGGACAGCACTTTGAGAGTACAGACACTGAGAGTCCCGTCTTCGAGTCTTTTGTCCTCCACTTTGTTGAGATAAATACACTTCCTGAGGACCAGCTGACAGACAGCATAGCCGCAGAGCGAGGATCAGCTGCAGACACTTTGCCAGCTACCGCGGTGTTGACTAGTACCTACTCCTGCTTCCAGATTGCCGAGACTTACACTTCATATGATGATGCAGACTGGTGCACTGAGTGGATACTTGATAGCAGCGCAGATGCCCATCTAGATCCTGATCCTCTTCTTCTCACTTCTGATCCTGCATCTCTCCCCGAGGGTTATCTGCGGGAGGATGCCACACTCGATGAGTACTCGGTTTCACCTGCTGAGAGTGTTTCCGATCTGGCGGAACACGAAACCGAGTCTTTAGATCATTCTGATTCTGATTCTTCTCACCTCGACGACCCTCGCGAGGATGAGCCCATTATGGAGATATTCGATGATTTGCTTGATCTTCTTCCATTCTATTCATCGGATATCAGTCTGTTTAGAGAGTCTCCTGATCTTGATTGTCCATACCTGCGTGAGACGGTGATTGACGTGGAGGATTCCATAACTGATCCATCCTTCTCCACGTTTGATTTCCTCGGCTCTACACTTCCACTCCAGTCTGAACCAGAGCCGATGATTTCCTTTGTGCTACCGGATCCCGATCACTTATTTCCATATCCTTGGCCGGTAGCAGACACCCGCCTGATTGCATACCTGGGTGTCTTACTTTACACTGTTGAGTTCGTCGTTGTTCTCCCACCGAGACTGCGACGACAGTACGGCATTCGCCTTACCGATGCCGTCCTGAACCTTGATACTGCATTATCCTAGCCTTTGCGCCCAGCTAGGGGCGTAAAATCTAGCGCTTGTTGAGAGGCACCTCAACATTGTACTCTTTTGTATATACGTGTTTCGTCTTATTTTGATCCTTCTTTCTTCCGTTCTTGTTTTCACCCCAGGTCTCGCTTAGGATTATCTTTGCTATACTTAGGATATTCCTCATCCTATGTATAGGGGGGTGAAAACACCGGGTTGTTCTTCGTTCTGTTCCATCACTCCTGTTGTTGCCTATACTTAAGGTTCTTCACCTTAAGTATAGGGGGAGTGATGTCCTCCTTCTTGTATATATTCGTCATTTCCTTCATGTCTTGCTACCCCTGTTTTGCTGCCTATACTTAGGGATATCTTACCCTAAGTATAGGGGGGGTAGACCCTGTACATTCTCCACTCAGTTTTCCCTTCGTGTACAGCCTGCTATACTTAGGATTACTTGATCCTAAGTATAGGGGGAGGACCCGAGTCCCTCTTGACTTTTCATTCTCCTTTTGTATAGCCTTCCTTTTCACTTCCCTATACAAAGCACGAGTTATGTCTTCTTCATCGCTCTTGACTCCGAGGACATCGTTCGAGCTAAGTATAGGGGGGTGTGTATATATTTCATATATACTTTAGCCATAACTCGTACTTTGTGTGAGTGTGTTAATAAATAAAAATGGCTAAAAACCAAAAAAAAAATTAAAAAATTTTCATGTACATAATCTTCTTTTATTTGCACATACATAGCTAGTGTACAAATTATTTTTGTAAAAATGATTTCAAAAATCTTTTGTGTAAAGCTTGTGTAAATATTTTCTGTATCAAAATTATGTATATAGTACAAAATTTTTCCAAAATGTTTTGAAAAATCAAAAGTTTGCAAAAATCTTGTGTAAATGTGTGTAAATATCTTTTTGCAAAACTTGCACTTCATGCATCATCATTCATGATTTCAAAACATTTTTCAAAAATTTTTGCATGATTGTAAAATAGTGTGTAAATATGCATCTTTTTGTACATATGTATATAGTTTTTTTGGATGATAGTTGACATTTAAACTAAGCCGGGAATCAAATTGAGAAATGGAGCTTGATTAAGATCTTAATCCACCTAATTTCTAAGAGGAACCTTATAGGGCTTAGGTTTAAGGCTTTTCAGGTCCATGGTGACTTAATTCTTTGAGTCCACTAGGCTATGATCACATGTCATCTCAATGAGCCTAAGTAGAGCACTTAACAACAACACATGACTCATATAGATTATGGCTTTACTTGGACAACCGCACTATGCACCGAGCTCTCTACGGATGAGGTGGTGAGGAGGCAGTCTTCCTTGGCTTGGGGTAGCATATGAGGGTAGTACTTCTAGGCGGAACCTCTCTTCTTCATTTAGTGAAGGAAGTGCGTCTCAACTTGGTCTGGTTGCCATGAAGTCTAACGACGGGAGTTGTGGGTTGCAATAAAGCTTCAAAAGAGGGATAGTCTACTGGCTCAAGAGGAAAAACTCCTTGTATATATGCTGCACATGTACATGTTGTATAGATGCACTCGAAAAAAAAATGCAAAAAGAAAAGAACTCCAAAAAAGTGGTGGGTCTGAGAGAAAATGATAATCCCACCGGAGTATGTATATAAGTGCAATAAGCAAAGCTTGGTTTCATGATCCACCTGTTGTAGCTTGCAGCAGGGAGACTTGGCTACACTGGTCAAGCTCCCAAGGGTACTTGGCTACACTGGCCTTGACCCATTCTCTTCTTCCCCCTCTTCTTGAGCCGGTTGTACTTGAACTTAGAAGGGAATACCCCGCTCCTCGAGGAAAGAGTGGCCAGATTGAGGTCATAGAGTTACCTTGTTGGGGAGGGTTGTCAAGTTGCCACTTCTGAGGTGGAGAGCTTAGACCTCACACTCACAGGACAAGAAAAGATTCATGGTCTTCAGGGTTTGTAGTTGATGACTTGTTCTGATCTGGAGCATTGAGGAGTCTTGGTTATAGAGTAGTGGAACTTAGAGGCTGTTAGGTTTTAAGCTTAAGTCTAAATAAGGTTCCGACACATGAATAATCCAAAGATCTGATTAAGCTCCATACCTCAATTTAATGAAGGCAAGTTTAATAATCAACCTTGATCCATGTACATTCTCTTTTTCTTTTTCTTTCTTTTTCACTTCTTTTTCAAATAAGTGTTTGCTAAGGGACTAGCAAAGTATAGTATAGGGGGTGATGAATACCCATTCATCACTCTTTATTCTTATATTTTAGCTACAAAAACCTATGCAAATGCATGTAGATATGTGTAAATAGGAAAAGTTAGCAAAAGCATGCATGTTTGTAAATATAGATAATTAGCATGTTTTTGTGCAAAAATAAAAGAATAAAGATGAAAAAGAAAAAGAGGGAAATATTTAGAATAAATATTGAGCAACCTAACCCAAGGGAGGGCTCAGCATGGGCCTGACCGCATAAAAGCCAAGTAGAGGGAGATAGGGGCTCACACATGTATATACTTGTAAATAAATAAATAATATTTTTCCTCAACCAAAAATATGTTGTAAATATTTGTAAATATTTATGAAGCATAAAAACAAAACAAAAAGATAAAAATAAAAAATCCAAAAAGAATCCTTCACCTTGTACATAGACCATCATCCCTTAGTTATTTCACCTTGTAAATAAATTTATTTATTGCTAAAACTTTTTGTAAATATTCTATGTATATATTGTACATAAAATAAATAAAAAGAATTAAAACAAAAATCAAATAAAAATTACAAAATTAAAAATACAAAAATATCTTGTACATATACCATGTATATAATTGTACATAAATAATTATTTTACCTATGTACATAAATAATAAAAATAAAATAAAAATAGTATTTTATTCCTCATTTTATTCTATAAATAAATAAAATATAAAATAGGAATAAAAATATATAAAAATAACTAATTAAAAATCAAAAATCAAAAATCAATATAGTGTATATATACCTATGTACAACTACTATGTAAATACCTTATTTTTATTTCCAAAAATTAATTAAAAATCACAAAAAAATAGAAAAAAATAAAATAAAAATATTTTGTGTTTTAAGTTTTTGAAAATTCGGTCATTTAATGACCCAAAAAAATCAAATAAAAATCCAAGCCTTGGCGGGCTCTGATTGGTCCACGGGGGATTGTTGACCCCCGGTCAACACCTCCCCCAGGACCACCAGAGCCGGGTATGTTGCGCCCGACCCGATTTCTCGATTTTTCTCCCGCTCGACCTGACCGCCATTACCGCTAACCCCGGGCTCCGATTGCACGCTGGACATCCACGACCCTCGCCCGGGGTGGGTTTGCTAGATCCGAGGTCCGAGCACCTCGCCCGGTCATCATCTTCTCGGATCGTCCACACTATTTAGTGTCGTCACCGGCGACCTATTCACGCCATCTTTGATCTTCCCCTCGGCGCCTGTGAGCTCCTCCAGACCACCCGAGTGACAGGCGAGTGATTTGGAGTGGAAGCGAGGCATGGGCAGCCGGAAATCACTGATCCGGTGGTTGACTCCGCCGTGCGCCGCCGCGAGCGCGCCTGAGCCTCGGGGAGCTCGACGACCCCTTGAGGCAACGACCGGGAGCCTCCTTGGCTCCAGCCCAGTCGACAGCAGCCATCAGGTAGCTTAGTTAGGCCATAGATTAGCTTAGTTGTCGATTTTTCGCATTTCAGTAGTTTTAGCTCCGCCGCTGCCATCTGCCGTATCCGTCTACCCATCCGATCATCCGACACCGCCATCACCTCCGCCAGCCTTCTCTCCACCTGCTCCGCCCCTTCACACCCCTTGTCTCGCCCAGGAGCAAGGTCTCGGCTCTCACCCCTCCGCCACTCGCCGGAGAGCCATCGCCTCGCACCACCAGCCACCTTCCGCCCGCTCTGACGGGTCGAGGCACTTTGCCCTCGACCCAGCTTCTCTTCTGTGCAGGTTTCAAGGCGAATCGACCTCATCTGGAGGTCGGAGCTTCAGAGCACAGTAGCTCCCGCCCCTTGACGTCGCCGGAGCTCTCCTGAGCTCCTCTCTTCCTTCGGAGCGTTGCATCGGGTGCGGAGCTTCACGGGGAAGCTTCTCCGCACCTTAGGAGAGGTCGACGAGGACTACCGTGCACACAGAGGGCCGGCGAAGCTCGCCGGCCGCCAGTTCTTCCACCATCCTCTCCGACCGTCAGATCAGCCGTAGAGCTCCAGATCAGATCTCGGCCGTTTATTCGCGGAGCTGCAGATAGCGTCAGATCAGCCGCGGTGTGATCCCAACCGTTGATTCACCGAGGGTTCGGCCACCACGCACGAGGACCGTCCGATCTCCACGTGGAGGACCCTCCACCGTTCGATCAGGCCAAGCTTATTAAGGTCAAAGGCGCCACTCATCTCCACCGTTGGATCATCTACGTGGCGCTCCTCCAGTCGTCGGATCGCGTCGAGGTTCTCCTTTGGTGTGCGGCGCGTTAGTCCAGCCGTTCGATCCGCCACGCGTCGCGCATCCGCCCCTCGACATTAATAAAAGGGTAAATTACTTAGGGCCCCCTCTTAGTTTGTCTTTTTAGTCCTAGTCCTGTAAATATTTGCGTACTTTTATTTACGTAGGGTAAATTGCAACTAGGACCTTGTGCTTGTTTTTATTTACGTTTATGCCCCTGTGTATGTGAGACCACGTGCTTCGTCACGTGCTTGTTTGGGCTATTTACATCTTTTTCCCTGTAGTTCTGTTGGGTTCTGAAATGAATGTTAACTTTTTGGTAATTGCATTTATGCCCCTGTAAGTGTTGTTTATGCGCATGTGCGGATTTTAGTGGGATTTTTGCATCCAAGCCCCTGGACTTTTGGTACGAGTTACCAAAAAGTCCAGAAACTTGGTTTTTATTACCAAGAGGCCCCTGAGTGCCCCAGCCACGCGCCACGCGCGTGACTTGCTGGGCTTTTTGCACCTTGGCCCCCAGACTTTAGGGTATTTGCACTTACGTCCCTGTGCACTGTGCCCCCTCTTTGATTTTTGAATAAATATCAAACCAACTCCAAATTCGATGAAAATTTGACACATGGCTCCTGCCATGTTGTTGGATTTTTGAGAATTTTTGAGGACATTTTTGATTTTATTTAGTATTTTTAAAAATTCAAAAACCTCCTTTTTAGCTACTGTCTAGATTTAAAAATACCAAAAAATTATAAAATCACCTCTAAAAATTCTAAAAAAAATTTAGCTACTGTTTCTTGCTTGTTGTTTGATTTTCTAGCCAATTTTGGCTATTTTTCATTGCTTAAAAACCCTAAAAATCTAAAAACCCTTAAAAACTCCCAAAAATTATAATAAATAATTTAAAAATCCAAAAACAATAATTAGGATGCCTAAATTTTCCTTATCCTTTCTAGATTACAGGAAAATTACCTCCAAGGCCTGTTGAGACTCTTAAATATTTTATTTTTGAGTTTTAGGCCTTGCTGGACAGTACCCAGCATTTTTAGCACTGTTTGATTTTTAGAAAATAATTTACCCATTAGAAAAATATCAAAAATTCACCAAAAACACTTAAAAACCTAAAAAACATAAAAACAATTTTTCTTGAATTTTTGCTTGCTTTTTGGTGTGTTAAATAAATTGTGGAAGTTGGCTTGATTTTGCTTTCTTTACTTTTCTTCACTTTTTAAAAATCCAAAAAAATATAAAAATTATTAAAAACCACTAAAAAAACACTTTTCTTTTATTTTATTTTCTTTTTACTACTTCGTAGGCCCTAGGCCAATCCGTGCTCCTTGTGTTCGACCCTGGGAGCTATACCAGGTTAATCCATAGCTAGACCGCTCTTCTTTGTTTTGAGTGATTTGATCTATTTTGAGTGGTTATTTTTCTTGATATTCTCCGTCTGAGTGATTGAGGTCGCAACGACCACTTCCAGACCTTTGCCTTGATCATTTATTTCGGGTTATCAGGGCATACTGAAAAGAAGAAAGAGAGTATCAGAAGAGACCAGAAATTCACCGAATTCATGGCTTGTCTTCTGATTTAGATGATGATTTCACATACCCATATGACATTTAGAATACAATAGAGAGGAATGTGTATGATTGATTCTGTAAGGTCTGGACATAAGATATGAGAACTCACTCCTTGTAGAGGTCTCGGAGTTGTTCATAGGAGTGTATGATTATTTGTTGGAGCTGGAAATGGCAGTGACAAAGAAAGTATGTTGCTGAGGTACTATCAAAGAAGAAGCAAAAGGGAAAAAGACTTGAACCATTTCATGAATGTTAGGAGCGAGTCAGAAGGGTTCTCATCATATTTTTGTTGGAAAAGACTTTCCATATAAACAAATATGGAAACCATTTATGCAACATCCAATTGACAAAACTGTCGCAACGTGAGAAGGTGTGAAAGTTCAACCCCCTATGAGATAATAAACTAACATCTTGAAGGATAATATCGAGGAATATATTTTTGAGTTGAATAAGAAATTGTTTGAATATGGGGTAACGTTCTTATACGATGGTTGGATGAGATACATAAGGAAGCAAACGATCAATTTCCTTGTAAATTTTGATGTGAAGACATTGTTTATCATGTATGTGGATGCATATGAGAAAATAATCAATAATATATATATATATATATATATGAAAACTCTTTAAAGATTTCATCAAAGTAGTCGATTTGATAATACTGTGCATGTAGTGACCAACAACATCAACAACTTTAAGAATTCAGGTGAAATGTTTATGGCTTCAAACAAGGATGGGAGTTTTTGGATCCTTATTTGAAGGATTGTAGGAAAAAGAAGTCCATCATGGATGTGGCTCATCCGGCACGATCAATCTAGTCATTTATCTCCAACCATTCCAGAGCCCTATAGCATTGGTGCGTAGGATTTGTAAAGGATGACATTGCAAGTCCTATTATTATATATGCAGTCAATTTTTTAGCTTTGCAAAGCACTGAGCAATGTAAGGTGTGGATGAAGAAAATATGTGTTGATATGACTTGAATCCTAACCATTTGTTGGGTTGCTGATGTGGCTGATATGTGTTCTGTCTTCTGATTGGTTGAGAGCTATTAGATCAGGATTGCTGACATATCTGATCTGTATCCTGCCTTCTGATTGGTTGAGAGCTGTTGGGGCAGGATAACTGACATGTCTGATCCGTGTCTTGCCTTCTGATTAGTTGAGAGCTGTTGGGATGGATTGCTGAATACAAATAGTATTCTCCTGTTGTAGTATAAAAGGGGCCTTAGGGCCACCAAGATACTACAACCCTCATTCCGATCCTGTTTCTCATATGTATCTGTACCTTCTCAGTACCATATGTATTACCTTTTTCTCCATATAGTGAAACCAATCGCCACCGCCCAAGGATGTAGCCTATTTACGGCCGAACCTTGTAAATCCTTGTGTTTGCGTCTAGCTTGTTTGATTGTGTTTGTGTGTGTTTGCTTCCACGATTCACAACAAATCGGTATCAGAGCTTCATGTTCCATCAAGATCATTCAGTAAGATGGTATCACACAATCTGAAGATCGAGAAGTTCACGGGGAAGAACAGAATCAGTCTACTGAAGATCAAGATGCGTGCCCTTCTAAAGCAACAGGGCATCTGTGCACCGTTAGATCAAGAGCAGGTGAAGGCACTCGAGCCATCTGAGTTGATGGTGCAGAAAGATAAGGCACATTCGACGATCATGCTATGTTTGGCGGACGAGATTATCGGGGAGGTTGCCGATGAGGATTCTGCGACCGATCTGTGGTTGAGACTCGAAAGTCTATACATGATGAAGTCTCTGACCAACAAGTTACTTTTGAAGCAACGTATGTTCTCTCTCCGCATGCATGAAGGTACATCTCTTAAAGAACATCTAGATCCCTTAAATACATTATTGATGGATTTAAAAATGTAGATGTTAAAATTGAAGATGAGGATGTTGTCTTGATTTTATTGGTTTCTCTTCCATTATTGTTTGAGAATTTTGTTCAATCATTCATTGTGGGAAGAGAATCCATAACCTTAGAAGAAGTTCGCGCGAGTCTGCATACACGTGAACTTCGACATATGGCTGTTGGGATACTAGACTCTAATGCTGCAGGTTTGGTTATGACTCATGAGAAGAGTCATGCCAGTTCTGACTACACAAAGAATGAAAAGCAGAAGTCAAAGTTGAAGAATTACAATGTTAGGGACATATACAATTACTGCAAGGAACCTGGACATTGGAAGAAAGACTACACAAAAAAGGCCACAATTGCTGTAGTGGCTCAAGGTGATAGAGATTCTGAAAATAATTTCATTCTCATAGATCGAAGACGACATATAGCACATGGATTCTTGATTCAGGCTGTTCTTACCATGACTCCTAATGAAGATTGGTTCTGCACCTATGAGAAGATAGATGGTGGAAACATCATAGGGAGTAACGCAACGTGCAAGATTATAGAGATGGGCTCTGTGAAGATCAAGATGCATGATAGAGTCGTGAGGACTGTGACAGAATTACGACATGTTCCTGATCTAAAGAAGAGCCTGATATCCCTTGGAGTCTTTGGACTCTAAAGGATACCGATACAATGCTGAAGGTGGAGTCATGCAGGTTATCAAAGCTAGGCTTGTTGTCATCAAGAGCAACAAGCAGAAGACTCTATATGTCTTGCAAGGGTATACAGTTCTTGGGAGTAAATTCAAGCGTTGTTTGGACTTGCTCAATATCGATAGTTGGCAGTAGTCCCAAGGAGGGGTTGGTGGCAGCAAGGTAAAACTCGGTAAAACTTCTCTAAGGAAAAATTTCAAGGTGAATATTGTTTATATTTCCTTAGTTCCTATTATCTGAATTTCAAGTGGTAAAGTATAGTAGTGGTTAATTCTGCTATATGAGAATTCAACCCCGGTGGAGTCTAACAGTGGCTATTCTGCTAGTGGAGAATTCAACTCATTGTGGAATATAGTAGTGGTTAATTCTGCTATATGAGTATTCAACCCCGGTGGAGTCTAACAGTGGTTAATTCTGTTAAAAGAGAATTCAACTCATGGTGAGTAATAGTAGTGGTTCATTCTGCTATATGAGGATTAAATTCAAGGTGGAGATTGTTGATATGACTTGAATCCTAACCACTTGTTGGGTTGCTGATGTGGCTAATCTGTGTCCTGGCTTCTGATTGGCTGAGAGCTATGGGGTCAGGATTGCTGACATGTCTGATATGTATCCTGCCTTCTGATTGGCTGAGAGCTGTTGGGCCAGGATTGCTGACATGTCTGATCAATGTCTTGCCTTTTGATTGGCTGAGAGCTGTTGGGATGAATTATTGAATACAAATGGTATTCTTCTGTTGTAGTATAAAAGGGACCTTAGGGCCACCAAGATACTGCAATCCTCATTCTTATCATGTTTCTCATCCATATATGTACCTTCTCAGTACCCTATGTATTACCTTTTTTCTCCATATAGTGAAACCGGTCGCCGCCGCCCAAGGACATAGCCCATTTACATGCGAACTTGTAAACCCTTATGTTTGTGTCTTGCTTGTTTAATCGTGTTTGTGCATGTTTGCTTCCACGATTCACAACAATATGCTACTTAGGAAGCGGTTCGAGTTCCCCAAGGTGTGATGAGTTTAAGGTAGAAAGATATAAATCTTGATTAATAGTGTCAATTTTCTGGCATTATATCACCTATGCAACAAGGATAATGGAACTGGTTGTGTCGATAATGAGGATAGTGGATAATAATATAAAGTCATCTATAGGGATGATATATAAGAGGCCATGCATATGACGAGGGAGAAGGTGAAAGAAATTATTGAAAAAGCTATAAAGCATAGTTGGGAATCCTATATGAACGTTGGAGGAGGAGATTGTCCCACCATCCTCATCAGGTTGGTATGGAACTATGTATGACATCTCATATGTCATGTTAAAATATCTTAGCTTCATCATTTTAGATAGAATATTAGTATATTTTTATCAGTGTATTATCTAAATCCAAGGTACTAATATAATTACAACCTTGACACTCTCCTGCAGTTATTATTGGCTCTCCAAGTTATGGTGGAGAAGCATGTAAAATCAAGAAACATGCAAATGAATTGCAAAATTGAAGTATACAATATGTTAATCAATTAGTTTCTATCTTAGTTTCTATCTGGTAATCTCTTTTGTATCTATTATAGCTTTTGCTATCATTTTGTAGATAAATTATTTAGAAAAGTTTTGTGTTCATTTGAAAGAGTAACTGCAATCAACGGATGGAGTAACACTCTTCAAGGAATGTATAATAATAAAATTGTATAGTGTTATAAATTTATAATGGAGTCCTACAAATTTTCTATACTTTGAAATAGATGGATAATTGATCCTTTATCGAATGTATGCCCCCAAATTGCTATAAGTAGTAGTGAAGGTGTTTTCACAAACCACATTAGTTAGATGATGAGATAGGAATTGGAGAACATTAAATATCATTCACTCTAAGAAATGGAACTATCAAGAAATAAATAAGCAACATGATCTTGGCTGCATCCATTAAAATCTCAGAGGAAGCATGCAAAAGTGGAAAGATAACTAAGATGACATATACCCCATTGATCTTGCATGTATCTGCAAGATTCAAGAGTCAGATGCTGAAGAGGAAGTTTTCTTGAAGGAGTGGATGGATGATAATAGTGCTTGTGTGCTTTGTGAGAGAATATAAAGATCAAACACATATATTGACTAACAAATGGAGGTAGATGTTATTTTACATGGCTAGTGCTAGATTGGTACAACATACGATCTAGATGGAAGTTGGAATTTAAAGATGATGATGATTTCTCCAAATCAAAATTAGGTTAAGGAAGTAATAATAACATAGGATAGGTTTTTGGTGGAATTTTTATTCTTATAAGTGTGAATAACATGATTCTGAGAGTTGATTTCAAGAAGGACTGCATGTTAGACATGAATATAGGGTCCAAATAATCAACACACTTGGATTATATACTTTTATTAACCTAACACTATATAAAGATGATGGATTACTATGCACATTACACGTATGTGCACTTATAACCATAGCCACAACAACACCAAGACAATACCATGATGGAAGATCTACTATCTTCAGTGGGATAATTGATTATGGATGTTGAAGGATATTCGATATTGGGTAGCGAAGCTACATCAAGCTTTGATGGTGGATATGGATTCCAAGGACAAAGTGAATCATATGATTTTTTCCTTGATTTAGTTGTGGGAGATTTCAAGAAAGTTACAATATTACGATGATACATCCTCAATGAGTGGTGCGAAATATGACATGCTATACACCATATTTCTGAAAACTTACTTCACGATGCTTTCGTCTCAATCCCTATAGATGTCAGCTCCTCCCACTACAAGAAAAATGAGTTGTGGTCACAGAATGTGGCTACGGAAACTTGTGGCCACGATAATTCCGTGGGCACTAGTTTCTCGTAGCTACAATCCCGTGGCCAATGTCTTCATACAAGAGTTGTGGCCACGATAAGTTATGTGATCACTTATAATGGCAATGACATATCCGTGGTTAAAGAACTCTTACGACGAGACTTGTAGCTAAGGTTACTGGCAACAATGCGTTGTGATCAGAGCCCAATTCTGTGGACACAAGCCCCACATCCGTGGGCATAGTTCTGTAACTACAACTTATTTTCCTTATAGAATCATGCCCTATATTAACAACGTAATTCTCAAGCTGCATTTTCATCACGTTGACTTTCTTGTGATTCAATCATCCTCCACTAGTAATTATCCTTGGATTAGTTTCCACGCACTTGTGTTGTCACGACCCGCCCCGCTAGCCGAGATGGGTGTGACATTTAACTATTTGATCAGCTTAACCATGATTAGCGTGTCAAAATTTCGACAGCAATTCCTCTATATTATGGACTCCCAAACGCTGACCTGTACCTGAAATAACCTTTATAAAACTTTTGCGTAAAATTCTCCTTTAACATTTTCCATCAAAACCACTGAAGTCATAATTCACATTCGTATCAAACATATTTCCTTTGCTCCTTATGTACAACCGTTGTCTACTACTAAAGTTTCAATACAAGTCTTTCTATTTCACAAAATACCAAGTACCAACCATTTTACCTGAAGAACCCAAAAACGTTTCTGCAATATCCCAAAATGCAGTAAAGGTCCCCACAGTCAGCAAATGACTTAATTCCTCCGCGCCTCCTACAGCTCCTTCTCAGGTGTATCTGTAAATAGTATTTAATAATAGAGGGTTGAGTCTAAACTCAAAATGAGCTTAGACCCAGCGAGTGGGTCTCAAGCACTTAGTAAGAAAATTATTGGCTAGTTAGAAAATAACTTTGCTGGCTAGTTGAAATAAAATGTAATGCTATAATAGGCCAATTTCATAAAAAAATGAAGCTTTGCGAAATAATGATGTACAGAAATTGAAATATCAAACTGACAAACTAAAATTAATATACTATCTGGCTGTCTAAAATCTTGCAGAAATAAAAACAAAAATTTCTATTTTCTAGCTGTTATAACAACACCAATGTGGCTAACATACTACGTCCATGAACACTGAAACAAACTGAGTCATACGCGTAGACAGCCCCAAAGGCCAAAGAACATTCTGCATACAACCCAAAGCCTATGTGTATACAAAATGTGGACCCAAAGTCCTCTGAATCATATCTGATGGTTGCCATATCTGATGGCATGTTTCAGGGTCATATCTGATGACATCACCATATCTGATGGCTAGTTCATGCCCATGTCTGAGAGCTACTGTGGTGATTATTGTTTCTGACAAATTATCTGATCCATAACAATGTAACTGTAAACGGATAAATTTATGATATCTGAATCATATCGTCATACTGAACTTATCTGTAATGTCTGAAATCTTTTATGGTACTAAAGAAACATAAATGAATATTGAAAATTTTACTTAGTATACAACATTCTCAATATTTAAACCAAAGACTAACATTGCAATGTACCTTAGAAAATATTATTTAAAACTAAAAAATAGGCTTGAGACCACTCACCTTGGTACAAAATTCAGATTCATTCTCTGTTAACACTCTTGGGGTATTGTTGCTACATTTCACCTAAAAATTTTGAACAATTATATAAGATCAATCTGGTGACTAATAAATGTAGTTTGTATGCATTAATTTGATATTTTGTTTTTCCCTAAGATTATATGGCTATTTCCCTAGAATACCAATAAGATAAACCATTCATCCATTTATCTCATACTATTGGATTCCTAAGCATATCGTTACTTTTAAATTCTACAATAATGAATCTTACAATATTCTGTACCATATACTATTTGCTTGTTGGGAGTGGCCAGATCTATATAGAGTCATGTTATATACCCAAAGGTATTTCATAATGACCATGTTTAAGCCAATTACTCTCGTATGGCCAAAACATGATCAATTTGCACCTCTCATTTGTTGTCCGTAAAACAATTAAACAATGGACGAGCATTGGCAATAGGATATATTTTTTTTCCATATATATACGTATCTCTACCCCAACATATTTCCAGTATCTAAATAAATTAAAAGATCTTAAAACTTTCAAAATAAAAGCAAATGCTACTTGCTTGAGTAAGATCCAACGTCATATGCAAATTGCCTATAATCTCAAGTTCAACTTTTTTTTATCATATGATTTTAACTCAACAGTTAGGCTAACATGCCTCCCGTAAATACAGACACCTAATAATTTGATTCCTAGTCTTTTCATCTAAGATTTTGTTTAAGAGGAGAAAACTATCTCAACAAGAATATCAAGGATTTACCTCCTCTTCCTTCTACAGCCACGACTTGTCTTCCTGGACTTTCAAATCCTCTCACATGGATAGGAATAATACCCGCCTCTCTTGGTTTGTCCAAATCCTTAAGTGGTTCTTATCGTACTTCAATGGTTTTATGAGTCCATATACCAACACTCGAACCTCACACGTGGTCTGTAGGGACTACGTGTTCTCAACCCGTCACTCTCGATTGAAATTTTGCAATCTTAACCATATATTCTTGCCGTACTAATCTTAATAAGACCTTACATTCTCAGCCACATATTTTATCAGGTTAATTTCCATGGTATACTCATCCTTATACATAATGCACAAATGGTTCAAGAGTTACGTTTGGAAATTAACATTAGCTTTTAACTTTTCATATCACCCCCTTTTCTTTCGGTTGAATTTCACTTCTGCCCAGCAAATTCCTTATGCACTCTTTACATAGTTCATGAACGAATATATGCATAATCGGATTATTAAACAGTCCAAATAAATGGTATAGCTCTCATATTTGGAATTGACTTGACTACACTCATATTTGTATTGGCAATCCACCCCAACATAGATATATATCACAGGTACCTCATATCCGTCCACAATTGTAACTACAATTATATACTTATTCCAAAATAAGCAAGTCATCCACACCCTACTGTTGTCTCTCTGAGTCGTATGCTTGGTGTATGTATTTATATATGTAAGAAAATATATCTGTCTCGTTGAATGTTACAACTCTCCCCAACTTAAAAAAAAATTCGTCCTCGAAATTTACGTACCTCGGTCAACTTGAAAATAACTGTGGGTATTGAGATCACATTTCATCTTCTCTTTCCCACGTGGCTTCTTCTATTGCATGACTCCTCCAGAGAACTTTTACTAGAGGAATCTTCTTCGTTCGAAGTTCTTGAACTTTAAAGTCTAAAATTTGTACTGGGATTTCTCTATATGAAAGGTCTTCCTTCAACTGTATTTCTTGCGGCTCTATGACATGAGATGGGTCTGGAATATATTTTCGAAGGGTGGAAACATGAAAAACATCATGTATCCTTGCTAGCTCTTGTGGGAGTCGAAGACGATACGCTACGTTACCAATTCTTTCTGTAACTTCATACGGACTAATGTAGCGAGGGCTTAGTTTTCCCTTCTTTCCGAATCTGAGTATACCCTTCCAAGGAGATACTCGTAAAAATACCCGATCACCCACTTGAAATTCTAGATCTCTTCTTCTCTTATCCGCATAGTTTTTCTGTCTATCTTGTGCAACCTTCAAGTTTTTCTTGATTTCTTCAACTTTTTCCACTGTCATTTGTACTAATTCAGGTTGGACTAACTTACGCTCTCCTACTTCATTCCAACAAACAGGAGTTCTGCATGCTCGACCATACAGGACTTCATATGGTGCCATTCCAATACTCGCCTGATAGCTATTATTGTAAGCAAATTCGATAAGAGATAGATGTTCATCCCAACTATCTTTAAAACTCAATGCACAAGCTCTCAGCATATCTTCCAAAATTTGAATAGTCCGCTCAGATTGTCCATCGGTTTGTGGATGAAAAGCAGTACTAAATGCTAATTTTGTACCCATCGCTTTGTGTAAACTAGGCCAAAATCTAGAGGTAAAGCGAGGATCTCTATCAGATACAATTGACATAGGCGCTCCGTGCAACCTTACTATTTCATCCACGAAAATTTTACCCAAGCGATCCAATGTATAAGACATATTGACCGCTATGAAATGAGAGGATTTGGTCAATCTATCGACAACTACCCATATTGCATCATGACCTCGACGGGTCTTAGGCAATCCGGTAACGAAATCCATGGTAATATGTTCCCACTTCCACTTTGGTATTGGGAGAGGTTGTAATACACCAGCTGGTCGCATATGTTCTGGTTTAGTTTGCTGACAAATTAAGCATCTTGATACATATTCTGCAATTTCTCGTTTCATTCCCGACCACCAATAGCATGGTTTCAATGTTCTATACATCTTCGTGCTTCCTGGATGCATTGCATACATAGAGTTATGTGCTTCCTCAAGAATTTCTCTTCTAAGTTCTGCAAATTGTGGGACACACAGTCTTTGTTTGAAAAATAATACTCCATGTTCATTTATCGTGAAATCAGGCAATTCTCCATTCTCTACTTTCCCTCGTATTCTTTTAATTTCTTGATCAGATTCTTGAGCCTCTCGTATTTTATCATATAATAAAGGCCTAACCTGTAGCGTAGCTAACAAAACCCCAGAATCATGTACCGTCAGGTTTGCACGTAGTCCCCTTAACTGAGTCAATAATGGGTGTCGGTCAGTCTTTATATATGTCAGTCTCCCACTAGACTTCCGACTAAGAGCATCTGCTACTACATTTGCTTTTCCGGGGTGATACTCAATGGTACAATCATAATCTTTTATCAGTTCCAACCATCTTCTCTGTCTAAGATTCAATTCTTTCTGAGAGAATATATATTTCAAGCTCTTATGGTCGGTAAAAATCTGACACGATTCCCCATATAAATAGTGCCTCCAAATTTTCAAAGCAAATACTACTGCAGCTAATTCCAGATCATGTGTGGGGTAATTTAACTCATGTGACTTAAGTTGTCTAGAAGCATATGCAATCACCTTCCCATTCTGCATTAAAACACATCCCAAACCTTGTCGTGATGCATCGCTATAAATTACAAATCCACCATTTCCAGATGGAAGACTAAGAATGGGAGCTGAGGTCAGACGATTCTTAAGTTCCTGAAAGCTCTCTTCACACTCATTATTCCAGACAAACTTCACTTCTTTCCTGGTCAATCTTGTCAATGGTGCCGCAATTCGTGAAAAATTTTCAACAAATCTTCTATAATATCCCGCTAAACCAAGAAAACTTCGAATTTCTGACACGCTTGTGGGTTGTCTCCAGTTCAGAACTGCCTCTATTTTACTTGGATCAACAGATATACCTTCCGCCGAGATAACATGCCCTAGAAATGCAACCTTCTTCAACCAAAACTCACATTTATCAAATTTTGCGAATAACTGATGGTCCTTCAGGGTTTGTAATACAATTCTCAAATGATCTTTATGCTCTCCCTCCGACTTCGAGTATATCAAGATATCATCAATAAATACGATTACAAATTTATCCAAGAAAGGACGGAATACTCGATTCATCAAATCCATAAAGGCAGCAGGGGCGTTCGTCAATCCAAAAGGCATTACTAAGAATTCATAATGTCCATAACGAGTCCGAAAAGCTGTTTTAGGGACATCTTCAGCTTTAATCTTCAATTGATGATAGCCTGATCGCAAGTCGATCTTCGAGAATACAGAAGCCCCTTGCAATTGATCAAACAAATCATCTATTCAAGGAAGCGGATAATTATTACGTATTGTCACTCGATTCAACCTTCGATAATCAATACAAAGTCTCAAAGAACCATCTTTCTTTTTAACAAAAAGAACAGAAGCCCCCCATGGAGAAATACTAGACTGGATAAATCCTTTATCTGTTAACTCTTGCAATTGGATCTTCAGTTCCCTGAGTTCAGCCGGAGCCATTCGATAAGGAGTCAATGCAATCGGGGTAGTACCAGGTATTAAGTCAATATTGAATTCAATTTCTCTATCTGGCGGAAGTCCCGGTAGTTCATCAGGAAATACTTCAGGAAATTCCCTCACTATAGGAATATTTTCTAAACATATAGATTCTGCTTTTGTATTATATACAAAGGCAACAAAAGACGAATATCCCTTCCTGAGTAATTTATATGCCACTATACTAGAAATGATACGGGTGGGATATACACTCCTTTCTCCATAGAATACAAACTCTGTCTCGCCTGGCATTCGAAAAATAACTTGCTTTTTACAGCAATCTAATAAAGCATGGTATGATGCCAAACAATCCATCCCTATAATAGCAACAAATTCTTTAATTTCCATAGGGATCAGATTCACAATAACTCTACCTCCTCCTATCTCTATTAAACAATCTCTAAAAATATTCCAAACAATTTCTGGCTCTCCCTTAGGCAAAGAGATCGATAAGGTATGATCAAGTGTACCCATTTCTTTATCCGCAAATACTGAGAATCTTCGAGAAATAAATGAATGACTGGCACCAGAATCAATAAGGGTATGGGCATTTTTGCCAAAAATAACAGTGGTACCTGACACCACGTCCTCAGCAGAGATGGCTTCTTGAAGTGTCATTGCAAAGACTTTCCCTTGATTTTGTGCATTTTTATTGCCTTTCCTTGGGATATCATTTCTCTTTTCTTCTCTCTTTAGATGGGGTTCTTGAGTTAGGGCATTAGCGTGGATATTCTGTTGAGCCGGTCTCCTTGCATTTCCCCAGTTTGATATAAGATTTGGGCAATTTCGACGTACATGTCCTGTCTGTCCACAATTATAACAGCCCGACGATCCACTGCAACATTCTCCCGGGTGACGCTTACCACATATATTACACTGCGGGTTAGAAAATCCCTGATTTCTAAAATTATCCTGAGCGATTCCACCCATTTGATTTCCTCTGTATTTTTGAGCAGATAAATTGTATTGCCGTCGATTTTCAAAACTTCTTCTAACTTTGTTCTCCGGCCCTCTCCATATTGGTCTATCCCCAAATCTTTTCCTATTGTGTTCATTAAATCTTTGCCTTTCCCGTACCACACGCTCAGCTCTACGGGCAGCTTCTACTAATTTACCATACTCGGTATATCCATTGGCCGAGACCATTGATTTAATATCTATATGAAGTCCATCCTCGAAACGTCGGCATTTATCTTCTTCAGTCTTCACTAAAGAGGCTGCAAACTTTAATAATTCTGTAAATCGCTTCTCATATTCATCTACCGAGAAACTTCCTTGAGTAAGAAATAAGAATTCTTTGCATCGATCTTCTTGATATACTCTCGGATAATATTTTTCATTGAATTCTTTTTCGAATATCTGCCAAGTGATCACTGATGGATCTATGTATTTCATCTTCACTGATTTCCACCAATCATCAGCATTTTCCTTTAACAAGAATATTGCATATCTCAGCTTTTGTACTTCAGTACACTCCATCAATTCAAATATCTTCTCCATGTGTTCAAACCAGTCTCTTGCCACTTTCGGATCCGTCGTGCCCACAAAATCTTTTGCACCTAATTTCCGAACATGCTCAAATGGCAGTTGATGTTCGAATTCGTGCGGTCTCACGGATCGAGCAGCCATGCTTCCCAAGGTCTGTGCTATAAAGGCCAAAGTTTCTTGCATATTGTTATTATTACTCCCATCATGTCCATCACTTGGTCCTTGTGAGGTCTGAGAAGGTTGTTCAGCTTCCATTGTGTCCTACATAAATAAAATTTCTTAATTAGCTCTTCCAAATTTATTAATCCTCAAATCTCACGGCAAAATATAGATAAATCCTCAATAACAAGAATATCCTGATTCGAATATTATTTCCAATTCATACCGAAGTCCAATACATAAATCATAACCACCAAGAGATTCATATATCAACCTC